>CABFOU010325279.1:0-10555 GCA_900660325.1 Opsanus beta | reverse complement strand
AACAGGCCAGCTTGTGTAAAAATAAATAAAATTTAATTCATTTTCTATAACCACTTACTCAGTCAAGGATCATGGGGGGGGACTGAAGCCTTGCCCAGCAGTCATGGGGCGTGAGGCAGGGCACACCCTGGACAGGGCGCCAGTTTATCGCAGGGCCACATATAGACAGACAAGCACAGGCACGCTTACATGCACACCTACAGTCAATTTAAAGTTTCCAATCCACCTAACCTGCATGTCTTTGGATGTGGGAGGAAGCCGGAGCACCCGGAGGGAACCCACGCAAACACGGGGAGAACATGCAAGCTCCACTCAGAAAGCACCATGCGGGAAGCAATTGCAGGACCTTCTTGCTGTGAGGCGACAGTGTTAACCACTTATCCACCATGTTACCATAAATTAAAATTAAAATTACAACTCAAAAACACTGCAGTGTGCATTAACAGCTCTTTCCCTGCGTGAAAGATAAAGATACATTTAGATCAGGGGTCACCATCCTGGAGATCACCTGCTCACATGTTTTCTCCTCTCCCTGCTCCGCCCATTGCTAATTACCCAAGTCAGGTGTGCTCAGCCAATCAAGTGCTATGAAACACCAGACTTGATTAATCATCTGTGGTTAGACATGGATAATAACGTGACCTACATACTGTGGCGGGTGGCCCCTGATTTAGACAAGTACACTACATCATATACATCATTTTCTCAGGATAAAAACACTATTTACATGAGAATTTCTTTTCAAAAAGTCATGACAGTTTCGAGCATGAATTTACTGAGACAAAAGAGCACCTGGAAAGGATCTGCATCCTGCCAAACTGGATGCGAGTTCCCACATTTTTACAGCTGAACCAGAAGTTCACTTCGCAGAGCTGCACTCTGCACTACACTTCGACTTCCACACTGTCAGTTTCCGCCGCTGTTCCTACCTTGATCGCTGCACACTGCGGGTGAGGATCCTTCCGAGCCCCGGTCGTCAGGACTTTTCCGTTTCTTCGACATTTGTTGATCCCTGTTTGAAGTGATATCTGCCGACGCGAATGTAGGACACCACCGTCAACCAGCCGGATATAAAACACATACAACAGTCTGGGGGAGCCGAGAAGAGAACTGCGGATAGATCTCAGTTCCATTCATTCAGATCTCTTCTCTACGCGTCCTCTTTCCAGGGTAGCGTGTGCGCAAAGTTCACCATGTGGCGGACAGCCGAGCATCTGGAGACGCGGTGAAGCATGGACCCGGTCCGCCTTCAAAACCGACCGGTAATCGGACAAGATGTGTTTCCATGGGGAGACGGAATCTTATTTCTCTTAGAAAGAAAAGAAAAGAAATATTTGCGGCTTGTTCGTCACGTGTTGTCGCGCGTTACGCTCAAATGGCTATTACGCACTGAAGGCAACTTGTTGATGCAAATCTTCGTAGAAAAAAAAAATGTTTTTCGTCACTCCGGATGGTTTAGCTCACGTTGGTGGGAGAAAAAAAGAGAGAGAATTTAGATATTCAGTGTTCTATGAGGCGTTTTGCTTGAATGGTCCTTGGCGACGTCAGACTAAAAGTCTAATCAGGCGCGGATGACGCACAGCCGACACAACGAGAACTCTTGGATATCTCGAAGTGTATATGACATTGTAAACTGAGATTATGTGGGCGCAGTCAGTCCGATGCAGCGCGCCACAGCGTGCGTCCCTTTGGCTGCGCACAAGAAGTTTTCGGGTAGAAAAATGCCCTGAAGAGAGGATTCCTATCCGCCGTAAAATTGGACAGCGCGTACAGTGGAGTGAGGGGAACGCGCGGCGCAGTACCTTCTCTTTCACAACACCACAAAGCCAACGACGAGTAGAAAACACTGACGGCTCCTGCGCAAAAACATCCAAACGCCAGAGTGGCGCAAACCGAACAAATACGCGCTGGGCTCTGAGTCTTTGAAGATTTCTTTCCTGCTTTCACTTCAGGTTGCATCTTGGCACAAAAAAAACCAAAAAAACCTGCGAATCAATGCAGCAGGAGAGTCGTGCTGGCGCGCGTAAAACAGCCAGTGACGCCACTGGTCTGGCTTTTATGGGTGATTTTCCCCTCTAGCTCCAAGTGGTGCACAACGATTTAAAAAATAAAAATAAATCTCACTAAAGCGCTAAAAGCGCCGGGCACGCAAGTTTGAAGAAATAATCAGTGGCATAATAATGCATAGACTTTATTTCCACTAAGGAATGTCGCGGATGGCTGGCTGACACCAGCTCTGCTAAAGCTCCCCCCATATCCTGATTTATTTATGAACACTCCCGTTTCAGGGGATCAGATTCCATTTACTACATTTGGTTTAGATTTCCAGTGCAGCATCTATAGTATTACCGCTGCTGATCGCTGAGGCGCGTGGCTCTGACACAAATGGCAGTTTTTATTTGGACATATGCGTAAAATTGGCGGAGGTTTCCTGCTCACAGATACAGTGACATTCGTGCCCGCGTGACCGGGTACTTTGTGGTATTTTCTCTCTCTCTCTCTCTCTCTCTCTCTCTCTCCCCTCCCTCCCCTCATTCACTGCAGCTACTGACGTCAAGACATGCTTGCGTCAATGCTCCCTGCTTCGACAGAGAGCCTTTTTTTCATTGGGATCATAATGGGATTATTAGGCTTAGAGAAATACCCTGCCTTTATGGATTTTTACTTTTTATTTTTTTGTTTTTTGTTTTTATAGATGTCTTATTACCTTTCCTTTCTTTTCATAATGTGTTTTCCTAGAAGAAAAGGATGCAGATTACTGTGTCAGAAAACAGACGGAATTTGTATGAAGGCCTAATTTCACGACAAACAATATTATATTGTTTCCAGCTCTTCAATATATTCTGTTTATATATCTTATAATAGTAATGGACCTTGAAACATGTTTCAGTATCACGTTGTTTGTGAAATCATTTTTAAATGGCTTTTGAAGGATTCATTTTGCCTTTGAGTAGGTTTACAGTCAATTTGATCGCGTTGCTTGTGTGAAAATCCTTCTCTGATCCGCTCCACCATGAAGTTGTGGTTGGTGATGCAACAAGCAAAAGTTGCATAACTCCCATTTTCTCTGGTCACATCCTTAGGGGGATATATTGCCTTCAGAGCTGTCTTGCGTGTCTATGGTTTCCCTCACAAGTCTCCATCCTGCGCTGTCCCTCAGTTTTTGAGAACTGCCTACTCTAGACAGATTTACTATACTGTTTACAAGTAGTATGGTAGTGGATTCATTAAGAATTATAATCCTTTATATCACTCACACTAACTCACTCATCTTCAACCGCTTACTCCAATTAAGGGTCACGGGTGGGTTAGAGCCTGTCCCAGCAGTCATAGGGTGTGAGGGGGGGGTACACACTGGACAGGACGCCAGTCTGCCGCAGGGCCACATATAGACAAACAACAGTCTTTAGGAAATACAAGGAACTGCACAACCCACGTGTTACCCAAAATAATTACTTATGTGTGATGCACCATATCCTGTCTGACCATCTGTGGGTGCTTCCTTGGAGGTTATGTTGTTATCTCTTGAACTGCTTCATCCACACATCCATTTTCTATACCTGCTGACTCCAGTTAAGGGTCACAGGGGGCCTGGAGCCTATCCCAGCAGTCATAGGGCATGAGGTGGGGCACACCCTGGACAGGACTGAACTGCTTCATTTTGGTATCAAATGATTTGCAAGGTCCATCCATCCATCCATCCATCCTGGACTGGGGCATGTGGGATCTATGTGGGAGCTGTTTGAAATCTGAAGTCTAAGTGTGGGTTCATGGAGCATCATCCAACCACCCATGTATTTTCTAAATCCATTTATTCCAGTTAAGGCTCGTGGGGTGGGTTTGGAGCCTGTCCCAGTGGTCATTGGGTGAGAGGTGGGGTACACCCTGGACAGGCGGTGGACCATCATGTGGTGTAAAAACAATGAAAGAAAATAAACCATTACTGACTGAATCACTGACTCCCGGTTGTTGTCCATTTCATTGGGACTCTGCCCTTCATGCCTTGGTTGTCTTGTGAGCCATCTGTCTTTGTGGTAACTGGACTCGAAATGTGTGGTTGCTGAGCTGCAACAATTCCTTCTTGTACTTTTGTTTTATTTCTTTGTTTTATTTTTTAGTAAGGCCAAAGCAGATGCTGAGGTATAATAACAAAAGAAGAAAAGAAACACCTGAGGGAGTTTTTCCTTACTGCTATATTGACAATGTGCTTGTTCAGGGGCAGCATATTTTCTCAGCGTGTTTCATATGATATGATAGTAAAAGTTAAGCGCTACATTTCATGCGTATTCCTACAAATTCCCACGTGCATGCGTAATGCATCTTTCACTTAAAATGTTCAGAAACATCCGCTTGCATTTGGGTTAAGGTTAGAATAACCATAATAATAAGGAAAAGATGACTTACCAATTTTTAGTTTTGCTTGCTTTATCAGCCATCTTTGCATCAGAGACATCAAAATCTGTGGAATAAATGTATGAAATCTGCACAAAAAAATACAAACGTACAAATTTTTGTGCACCTTTTAGCCATATGTTTTGCTATGTATATTTTGTAAAAAAAAAAAATAGGCTGTCGGGGGGTGGGTAAGGTTTAAACCTTGCTCATGCATAGCACCTTTGAATGGAAAATAAACTGAACATACAAGTTTCCATAGGCTGAAATGGAACATTCTGTCAGACACTGAAGTATTACTATGGTAAAATAAGTTCTCTCAGCTTTTCCCTTTTTCCTCGGAGTCACCACAGCAGATCTGATATGGTAATGACCAAAAACAAAACAAAACAAAAAAATGCTCAGCTACTCAAACCTCAGGAACCACTGATCCTATTGAGATTTTAGGCTTAAATTACCGAGAGACCTTGTTTCTATTTGCTCTGATTGAATATTTTCCCATTTTCTCCAACTGAAATAACTCCTCACTGCAGCAAAGGATTATATATACTGACCTAATAGCTTAGCAAAATTGTTCCATATCAAAAATCCATTTTGTCACAATAAAAATTCTGATTAGCTGATTAATTTATTTTATTTGATAAGTATATATATATAAGACACTGCACAACATCACAAAACAACACAAAAGCAACAACAAAACAACAGTGACGACATCACAAATATCATAAAGTGCATCTTCCACTGAAGAGATATGCATTGTACTGAGTTGTGCATCACAGGAAAATTTGTTTCACTATTATTTGGAAGTTCTGTGACATTATTGCAGATTAGAGTGGACACTAGGAAAATGAAAGAACAAACACTAAATATAAAATTATTTTTGCTTAAACTCCTCATGTCCAACTGTCCAAACCTAAACAATGTTTAACCATTATAGTCAAGTTAAAATTCAAGGTATATCAAAGGTAACACTATGTTAAAGGTGTTAAATTACAATAAATCATACCCCTTGGATGTTTTGAATATCATGCAAATACTGGAGCCATAAAAGTGTCAATATGTGTGATTTCGCTGCACAGTTTGTATGAAGGTAAAGAGTGCTCTGCTTCCTCCCACTTCCAAAGACATGCAGGTTAGGTGCATTGTTGACTGTAAATTAACCGTAAGTGAGAGTGTGCATGAGTCCACCAGTGACCATTAACTGGAATAAGTGGCTTTAAAAAATGGAGGGATGGATGGGTGGCGTGGTATATGGCATTAACTGAGATAGGCGTAGAATAATGACTGACAGTTTTACTTTGACTCAGTATCCGCTGCACTCCTGCCAGCAATCAACGGAAGCATGAGAGAAGAAGAGCTTTTATTGTCATTGTACACATATACAATGAAATTTGTCCTCTGCATTTAACCCATCCTAATTACAGTTAGACACAAGCCAACCACTATGAGCAGTGGGCAGTCACAGTCTGGTGCCCGGGGACCAACTCCAGATGGAGAGACTCTGCCTTGGTCAAGGGCAGAGAAAAAAAGTAGACCCATGAAAAAGCATGTTTTGATGGTGGGGGGGAAACCCATGTAGACACAAGGAGAACATGCAAACTTCACACAGAAAGGTCAGGAAGCAATCCTACGACCTTCTTGCTGTGAGGCACCAGTGATAACCACTAAGCCAGCATGCTGACACACACAGAATAAGAAAAAAATATAAATGCAGAAAACATTGTTTCAGTAAGATGTGCCTCACATCAGCAGAAGCTAAAATGTGAGGGAAACAATTAGTGATGGTAAAAATGGAAAGTTTGAGGCATCGAATCAAATTGAACCATTGGGTTAGGAAAAGATTTGATCTTTGAAGGATTTGAAACAACTCGCCACAGTGACATCTAGTGGCCAAATGCATGTGCCCTGTTCATGTGTATTGTCTGTGTTTATCTTGCTGTTTAGGAGCGTTTTTTCTGAGGCAGATGGATAGAAAACAGAAAAATAAGCACTTTGATATCAGTGAAGGGGCTGAAAAAGTACAAATGCCTCCTTCTTCCTTCTTTGTGCAGAATAAGATTGCAGCACAGAAATTCTGGCACAAAAGTTCAGCGTTTATGGTCAGTGGTTAAGAAGAAAAACACACAAACCATGAATGCCTAATTAGATTAACTATCAGTTTCATGCCCACGTCACATCTGTGATTGTGCAACTCAAGAAATCATACCTGAAACACCAACAGTCGTAAAAGGAAAAAGTTTTTTTTGTTTGTTTTTTTTCTTCAGGCTGTGCACAGAAAGTCCAACAACCTCACATTTCCACATGGTGTCAGGATGAGAACTTCTTACCTCTGATGAGGTAAGAAGTTGAGGTTGGGTTTTATTGACATAAGTTTACACGCAATTTTCCACTACTGTGCATAACCATTTTATCAAATATGGGTGTTAGATTGGTTACAGTGCCTGCTTGATTTGATTTGTTTAAGTTTTTATTCACCGTGTTAGATTCAGTGCATCACTGGTTTACACGCACCAAGATGAATGCCTTTTTAAACAGTATATTCCAGAAGGTTGAACATGTCATATATCTGGTGCCTGCGACTCCTTCGTCCGTTCCTTAGTTGTGGTCATGGGATTCTTGTGGACCTTTAGGACAAATGTTTGTTAATTCCTGGGGATTAATTTAGACCCCCTTCCTGAATGATGGAAAGATTCTTCTATTTTTGTATAATCGCTCATGGTAAAATTAATTTTTTAGTAATGGCTCCTAAGGAGGAACTAGATATGTGGAGATCCAAAATTGTGCCCCAGAAGCCTTGGCTTAATTCTTTCAACTTTTTTTCCCCCTCCATGCTCTTAAACAGAAGAAGGCGCTGATTCTGCAGGTAGGCCCGTAAATACAGATACAGTCACCCAATTATAACCACTAATTATGCCAGTTAGTCATTGAGAAGCCTGTATGAGTAACTCCATCAATTTCTAGAATCTCCATGAATCTTTCATGTTGTTTATGAGGCTTTTATGTCTTACTTAACACATATATTGTTTGATTAAAATGGAATATGTGCAGAAGGAGAAAACTGAGTTAAACATTTTTAGCCAAACTGTATGTAAACTTGTGTCCTCAACTGTAGATAGGACAGTTTTTGATATTTTTATTCATTATTCAGGAAATAATATCTCTGAATCAATAGGATTTAGTGCAGACCCAGATAAAAGTTCAGAGCAAGTGGTCCTAAATAGGTTTTACGGGGGGTGAACAAACAGCAAAAGAAACACATTTCATAGAAGAAAGGACTTTTTGGCCTTGGCAGGGATGTGTGCTCTCTGAGTGTAGCCTGGTACAGCCAGACTAATTCTCAGAGTATTAGTCTGGTACCGCTCCATTCACTTCCAGGGGGCAGTACCATCAGAAGCAGACAAAACTACCTCTAGATGCTACTGGATAGACATACATCCAATTAGACCAATGGACCATGTGATGTAGGCTGACCAGACTAGTGTCAATAAATGTGCAAAGATGGCGTGCAGTGGAGTAGGTATGTTGGTGAATGGCTCTTTTTGGTTTTGCCATTAAAAACCTGAAGTCCACTGCAGTTTTAGACATTCAAAAAACATTTTGAAACAGTGCATGCAGCAAAAATCAGTTTCCATTTACAACAGTGGCTCTTTGGTGCTCCTCAATGAGTCATTGCACAAAGCCCGCCCCATATGAGACAAACGGTTGCGATTGACCCAACCTGTTTTCGGCTGAGAGGAAACAGCCGTGAATGGGAGGGGGACCAGACCCATTCGCAAAGCGAATTTATTTGCAAAGTGAATTATGGGCCTGGTATACCAAGCTACTCTGAGTGTTCATCTTGGTCAATGTACACCCTGCTGTCCCAGAAACACAGATCACTGCCATTTACACACGTTCTTAACATGTTGTCCTACAAATCCACAGTTCATTTTGGTTCCGTCCAACACTTCTGTAAGTAATTTCTTCTGGCTTATCACTTTTTGCTTGGGATCATCACAGTGGATCCATATATTGATTTGGAACAAGTTTTACACCAGATGCCCTACCTGACGCAAGTGTACATGAGAATGGGGCACACATGGTCTTGAACTGGGAACCTTCTCTTTGGGAAACATGCACAAGAGCCACTTGTGCTATACTGTAATACTTAGAGATCTTTTGCTGCACTTCTTCAGTGTACCTGCCGACTTTGTATGTAACAACAATCCAGTTTAACTAAGCATGTTTAATTACACTAGATTACAGTTGTGTGTAGTCCAACTGGAGATGAGTCCTGACAGAACTGTGCCTTACAGCATCAGCTGGTCAGAAAATGGACCCATAGATGCAGAAACTTCATGATTGTTATAGGTAAATGTGATCAATCACAAGCCCTCAATAGTTCAATTTTCTATTGCTCCGTGCTCAAAGTGGATTGTCATCGGAATCAAGTATAATCAAGTGAGACACATTCAGGTTTTACTGTCAGATGAGTCTCAAAGGTCATCTGAGACCTCAGCATGTTTTTAATAAGATAGAAAATTTCACACCATCTGCACAGCAGAATATTGATTGAAAACTTTTTTCTCACTGTGTTTTAAGAAATGGAAAATTGTCTCAATGCAGCATTTAAAAAAAAAAGTCATTTATCTATTTACACGGTAAACAAGAGCCAGGTTGTTTTCTCATTTACACAACACGCAAAACACACAAAACAATTTTCGACCAGCGGCTCTTTGTTTTTCTTTCTGTGACTTTTATGTATTTTTTTTTTATAGATTGCTTAATGTAAGCAAATGCAAGTAAATTTAAAGGAAGGTTGTAATGACTGAATAATAATAATAATTTGATATGATGATGAGGTAAGTCCTATATAGGCCCTGAGGTCCGTTGGTGCCGGTGCTTATCTCCGGATTCTGTAGTGTAAAGCAGATGAGAGTCTCCGCCTCCCACTGGATGAGATGCCAGTCTGACACAGGTTACTATCCTAACAAAGGCCAGCACCCATTTCCAGCTGGGTGGCCTGAGACAATACAGACAAAGTGTCATGTCCAAGGACAAAAACAGGTAGACTGAACAGGATTCGAACCCAGGTCTACATATTGGCAAATTGATATGTTGAGAAAAACCATATTTACATGAGAGGACAAATAAAACAAAGTATGAAGAAAATGAAAAATTCATATTGTTACAGTCAAAAACATAAAAACTGAAGCAACTATGAAAAAAAAAAGCACAACACCTCTTATTGCTTCCAGGTGAAAAATAATAAAGCTTCAGAATGTCAAAAACTCTAATTTAGCCACATTTACAAAAACTGACAGTATTTCAGCAGTGTGATTGGATATGAGGTCAAATTGATGATCTCTGAGGTCACAGCAGAGGAAAGGTTGTGTCGAGGAGAAGACAAAGCACCCCTTGCAGATACTGTTCCCTCACAGGGCCGGAGGGGTGATGGGGGTCCAGGCCGAGGCGAGTCGCTCATGTGGAGAGGAGTCGTACTGTTCTGGGTCGTGCACTTCACTGACTGTGCAGTCATACATGGGAGAGCCAGAGGAGGGCACTGTGACTGAGTGAGTGAGGCCGGAGTAGTGGCTGCTGGACCCTCGAAGGAACTGGGAGCTGAAGCTGCTGTTTATCCCTCCAGTGGGGGACACGGAGGTCAGAGGTGAGTTACTCACAGACCACAGGCTTGTGTACTGACTGCAGACAGACACACAAACATTCTCAGAGACTGAAGCGTCAGGTTTCTTTTCATGCAGTGTTCAAATTGGTCTTTATGAATGAATACTGTGTTACATTGGTCAAGATACAGTCAAGTCCAAAAGTAGTTAGTGAGACATTTTTGTTATTTTGCTGATTTACACCACCACAGTGGGGCTGAAATAAAATGATGTGTGTTTGTTGCGCAGACTTTCAGCTGTAATTCAATGGGTTTAACAAAAATATCACATTACCTATTCAGGAATTACAGCCAGTAATTAACTGGACAAACTCAATATAAATATATATACATTTTTATTTTACTATAAACTAGTGCCGTGCCCGTAGGAAGTTTGTGTTCCTATAGAAAATTGGGAGCTGAAGTAGATTTTCCATGGATGGTCGTATGAGGCTGTGTTTGAAGGTGGGATTCACAAAGAGGTGTAATTATTCTTAGTTTTAACAGACAAAGTGTACG
>CABFOU010325189.1:0-17405 GCA_900660325.1 Opsanus beta | reverse complement strand
AATACTTTCCGGATGCACTGTATTATCAGGAGCCTCAGGGAGGGAGGAGTAGATGACTTCATGTAGAGGCGTGGAAGTGGTAGCAGCTGGTTTTCCTTCCATTCCCCATCCTCTCCGCGTCCCTTATTTGGGTCCTTCCCAAATTCTAACATCTGGAGGAAAATGATTACTCTCACTGCGTAGCCAAAGATGAGTTATCAACTATTCCACACACTCCAGAAGCAGAGGGGCAGAGAAGAGGAAGGAGTGAGTACTTGTAGTGAGTGTCCCAACATCTCCACACCAAATAAACAAGCGACAAGAAAGTTCAAGACAGCTGAAACAAACTCTGAAGCCCTGTAAGGCATGAAAACACGTAAGCTCGACTTTCAGACACAAGACCATAAATCAAACAACCACTACTGCAAGACTAATAAATACATCAGAGTTGGCCAGTGGGAGCTTCATTCTCGTACAATCTCCAGCAACGCCAAACACCTCTGTCTGGCGTGCTCATGACTATATAAGGTTTTCCCAGACATCTCTCAAAGGTCAAGAACAAAAAGACATGTCACTGTTGAGATAATGAATCTCAATACAATTTCAACACTTTCATCAGAACCTTCTGATGGCTGAGTCCAAGAAGTCACTGAAAGCCTGTATTGAGGTACTGATCCGGGACAATCACAAACCCAACCACATCTAACCCGTGCCCTAAATTAACGATGTCTTCAGTGAAGGTGTTGAACTTATTGAGACATTCACTTATTTAGGCAGTGATATTCATGTCTCTAGGTCTTTAACTTTAACTTTTGACCCCTGTACAAACTGAAACTGACCCTTGTCACCATTTTTGCTGTTTTTATCCCATAACTCCAGAACATTCAGTCATAGATAGTCCAAACTATACCTTTTTGGAATCGTTATGGTCAGACAAATAATGTCGTATAGGTTTCAACATGACTGGAGCATTTTTTAATTTTGACCTCTGTGTAGTTCTTCACTGACCTGGCTACATCTGCCACCCTGGGATGGCTGTATTACATTTTTTGTGTAGGCCATAGTACACTGAGGCTGGATTCTAAGTGTCGTTTCGTCCCCTTAAGTGGTACCGATTAGTTCAAAATTGATGACTGGCTCATGGACTAAATGTCAAAGACCTGGTGACTGGAGAAAGCCAAGGGGATGCCCACCTTTCCCCTGGCTGTGACATCTAGATGGCTACTTTTGAGAAGTAGGGATTGACCAGTTTTGCAGCAAGGCACAGGAAAAGTACATGCTCACACACCTGACCTGCCCTAATATATAGAAACCATCTGTGCCTCAAAATTATACAGTGACACAAGTTGTAGGCCATACTGCTTAGCTCTAACTTATAGGAATGACAGTTTAATACACAGCTACAGTATAACATAAAACCACCCAAGTAACACTGTTTTACTTTTCTCTTATGAAAAGCACCCTTTATAAGAGAGGTGTAATAACTGCTGCATACCCTTTCTGCAATGCACTGCTGCTCTTTCTAAGGCAATTTTCTTTCTTTTGACTTGCTGTTCAGCGTTTGTGAGCATTTCTGCCAGGGGAATCAAGCCTCAACTGTATTTTCCTTTTCCCTCCAAGACCAACAATGCAATATTTTGTAACTCTTCCCTGTCTTAAACCTTCACAGCAATACCAGGAAGCCCTTTCCCCCCCTCCTTTACTCCTTTGCTCTCTTCCTTACACCCAAACAGCTCTGTTAGTGATGTGCGCCATTAGTCATGCTAAACCACCGACACTCTAGCTCATTAGCATAGAAGTGAACCTGACTCCAGTCAGATTATTACAAAACACATCATGGCTGCTCCGCCCCATTACTGTCAATCACACTGCTTACTGACGCAAAGTTAAAATGCTGTACACTACAAAGTCAGGAACTAACTCTCATGTCAAACACTTCACTTTCTGCATCACAACAAAGCTCATAAGAGCCACTACTTGAAAGTAAGAGAGGTACCTCTGCTGTCAGATACAGCAATGCTGGATTCTCAGGGTGTTACAGAGAACGAACCCTTTTAATTGGTCTTGTTTACTCTCAGTTTCTCTAGGGAGAATCTGTAACATGCAATAAATGTAGGTGTGACTGAGGTATTCTCTACTCTAGCATTGGTTCTGCCTGCTGGATCTGAGGCCTGTTTCTGTCTTTTATCGTGCTGGCAAAGGGTGAAGAGGGCCTCGTAGATCCAGCAGTCCGTACCAATGCCAGGGTAGAGAATGCCTGTCACACCTAAATAGCTGGATCTATGATGCCTTTTTCAGCCTTTTATTGCACCAGCAAAGGGTGAGAGAGCAGTCTTGGTCCTGTGTGGTAGCAGACATCCTCCATCAATATCAGCAGACACACAAACACATAGTGCTGCTGACAAGAGACAGCAAGGGGTCAAGCGGTGTCAAGTCTGGGAGCATGCACTGGTGCCGTGTTTTGCCGCATCCATGACACCACATAGCCACCTTGGGTCCTGGACGGCAAACATCCAAACAGAGAACTGGTCCATTCCCACGTCTCTAAAATAACCATCTATCTGCAGCTCTATATAATGGGAAATAGTTGGAATATTCAAGTCAATACATTTTATTTCAGGTATAAAATTTGTTATAAACAATTTCTATATATATTCTTACTCATAATGTCTTTAATCACAGCTGCAAACAATGGTTTGTTATTGGAATTCAACCAAGTCTCTTTCAGTTACCTTCTTTCCTGATATGCTTCATCCCACCAGATTGCCAGGCGGGGTTTTGTTCTGTAGCTGCGATCCTTTAATGCCATCCAATCGAGCGGGACATATCTTGAACGGATTTGGCTTGGGATGATTTGGGAGCTTTAAATACTGCCAGGGGATTTGCATCAGAGTCAGAGATCCTGACTCACTGCTGATCAGAGCTGTATTCTAATGAGAGTCTTATAAGTTTCAGCAAAAACTAGGATTCCAATCCAGAAATGCATCAGATGTATACCCAGATGTAAACAGACAACACAGCAGCAACAGTTTCTACCACAATCAGACTCCATCATCTTTGTATAAGTGAGGGCATCAGTTCAGTCAGCATGCATTTCAACACACTTCATAGTAATTATGAACAGAAAGACTTCACATGACCAATTTGAACACACATGGTCAATTATGGGTACGTAGGAAGGAGAAAATCTCAGTTCAATTCCTCAGCCATGTGAAGCGTCTTGGGGTGACTTTGTTGTGCTCTGGTGCTATATAAATAAAGTGAATTCCAAAATGTATTTTTAAATACAAAAACAGCCTGTTAATCTTGTTATTTTCCCAATGAATCTGTATATTTACAGTTGGTTTTCCCCACTGTCCCCCACATCAGTTCATTAACATTATATATACATTTACACCAATTTAGATAATTACTCAAATAGTGTTGCATAGCATGTTCCAAGTCATTCAGTACATGTTTCATCACTCCTCAGTGGCTTTGACACGGAGCAGCAAACTATGGCAGAACTCCTGTTCTGCAGGTGGCTGCAGTCCGTTCAACTGTGGCTCCTATTACTAATTTGATCCAACTACATACACTGGGGTACAACTTAAGGATTTCTGCCTATTGGTCCAGGGGGTCAGTGACTTTTCAAACTTACTGACCCATTTCATGTTTATTTATTTACCTCAATCCAAAACAAAAATCTGCTGGCCGTCGAGAACACAGGCTGCTTTAGTGTAACACTTGCCAAGACGGACAACTTGAGAATATGTTTAGAATGGCCATTAAGGACTACAACCAAGACAACTGAATGGAAAAGTGTGACCGACAAGTAACACACAGGTCTATGGACTGTACAAACCTTGCATCTTTTTTCCCCCCTTTGTAATTCAAGGTGGTTAAGTAATACGGACATATGTAGTTGGTAGCTGATTTGGTTTGATTAGTTTTACAGACTGAGTGTGGGTATCGTGACATTTTGTACTGATATATTGACCTGTTGCACTTATCATAACTAAGTATCACGATACACCATTGTACCTCACGTCCATTTGTATTGCACTTACTTCTTTATTTGCTTGTACTTTCATAACCAGCGGCATTCATACAAAGTAGGTGCTTTTAAAATCACTCAATCAATATGTGAACATGTTATCCAATACCTATTATTGATCAAAAGTTAATCACATCATCTCTTACATGTCAACATCTGACACGGTAAATAAGATGTTGGCATCCTTCGTTTTGGAGTTATTGTGTCTGAAAGAATGTGGATACACTCACTGGCTCACTCATTGAGATCATCAGCATACAAGCCACACTAGACACATGCAAAAAGTAATAACTAATGAACCCAACTATGTGCAAGAAAGTGAGAGGGCAAGAAGGTGAGAGAGAGAGGATGATGATTGCTTGAGACTCCACAGATGAAGGAGGCAAAGAAAGCAATCAGTCCAGAATTGGCTGATGGAACTCAGAGGAGATGGCTTGGAAGTACCGGCAAAGTCAGCCGTCACCGAATGTAAGAGTTGAATTTGATGGGCAGCTTTTGGGCTCTCTAAACACTGAGCCCTACAAAATCCTATTTTCCTGCCTAAACACTGGGGCGCACAGTCACTGGAGAGGGACAGATGAAAGCAGTGTGCACATGCGTTTGTTCCCGATTCCTAGATGTAGAGGCTTGGCTGTGGTAAGACCCCTGGTGAAGTACCAAAGCTACTGTGGATGGACACTGTATAATGCAGCGCTCATGACTGCATGTGCTTAAGAGAGAGAGAGAAACAGAGGGACAAAGAGACAAAGTGGCTGTGAGACAATGAACACACGTCTGGTTCAGCATGAGGCCTCTAGAGATGGAGGATTCTAACCACAACCCATCCGACATTCAGTTCAGGGGCATGTACACACACACACACACACACAGTTGTCTCCTTGTCTCACTATAAGGGGATTAACGGGACCTTCAAAGAGAAGCAGAGAGATTGGCTTATGTCCCTCTCCACACCACTGGAGGACTGGGCTAGAATAAAACTGCCTGAGCCCCTCAGACTGCCTCCTCTTGTTGTGTACAGTATACAAACATTTGACAACTCCTAGTAGCTGCCCACCAGAAACGGACAGATTAGGAAGGAGGTTATTTTACGACACACCTGGGTGATAAAGGGCCAAATTTGCATAATCCTAAATCAGGAGGTCAACACAAATAAACAAGTCAAATTCTTAATGATGGAAAGGCCAAATGTACACAGAAAGCACTTTCACTTAGGGGTCTAGGCTGACTTTAAAATCCGCATGAATGAAATAGGACAAATTCCCATTAGAGTGAATTAAAGGAAAAAAAGGATTACCAACACGGTAGCGAATAAATGGGGAAAAAAGGAAGGAAAAACTGAAGCATATAGAACAGAATAAAACTGCAGATTGCAGCATAAGGCATAGATTCAGTTACAGAATCTGGAGTGTCCAATCTAGATGAAACAGAGCCATTAAAGATAACTCCGCTTCAGTCAAGCCAAATATCTAAGCCTGATCCACAATTTTTTGAATTTAGTCTATTTGTACTGGGAATATTAGTTAGTTACTGTTCAATTTTCTATATCATCAGCACCATTCATTTAATGAATACCAGCTGTTAAAGTGAAACAGTTTTTATTATTTCCTTGACTGACTGAATTGTCAGATTATTTGAGAGGGGGGGGGATGCAAAAATGGGAAATGGTCAATGTTTTACTGTATGTTCTTGCATCTCCGGTGTGCATGGACACACTTTTCTGAAACACAAACCCTCAACAAATCATGAGCATGCTGTCCATTCAGCATGGAGAGTAACCACACAAAAATGAAACGGCATTTCTCTAACAGTTGCAAAGCCAAAGCATTAACTGCTTATTTGATTGGATACATTAAACTGTTGGAAGCTATTTAATTATTTCTGCTGTGGACTGTTGCTGCATTTAGCTAGCAGTAGCATTAAAGTGCCCATCTGACACGGACGTATTCCTACCGTTTCAGTGGTATGCAAAAAAAAAAAAAAAAATGAAAAAGGCAAGGCCAGGGAAGGAGGCCAATCCTCACACAGCATGTTCCCTACAGGAGCAGTTTTTCTTTAGGGTAAGGACCAGCTGTTTGTCAATAGGAGAGCTGAAGACCAGCAGGGATGAGCAGATGGAGATGTGGATGGAAGAGATGGCAGAGAAGAATTCACAGAGTTATTCCCAGGGCTCAAACCTGACACGAAATTTGCCATACGTGTGTAGAAGAAAATTAGGTAATAATGTACCACAGTAAACATTAAAATTTGTTTTTTTTGTGGCACATCATCTGCGCTCAAACATTTAAGCATCTTTATTTAGCGTCTTGATGTATAGTTGACACTCTATTCTCATCCCCATCCTCCTGTAATGTAATTTACCCCCATGCTAGTTTCCCATCTTCCCCATTTGTAATGTGATTATGTTCAGAAAAACAACCTCTCTCGAGGGTAAAGGTCAGACCCAGGTGAAACTGACACCTAGATTATTTTAATGATAACTGCTCATGTATTGTTGTGGGTATTTTTGCGCAAGTTGCCAGGCAGGGTGTGGCCTGAGCATGACTGCAGGTGTTTGAGATTAAATGCAGAAATGACAATGAGGAAAAAAAAAAAAATGCCCTGTGTTGTTTTGATATCAGTTTGTGGTCTCTTGAAGTATGCTGACCTGTGGTTATCTGTTATGTACAAAGTCACCTCTCACACAGTAATGCTGGATTTACACGTTGAATGTAGAAAAACGGCCTTTTGGGTTGTTTTAACTCTGTTGGGTGCAGCAGCAGCAGACATGACACCATTGGTGTGGATAATTTGGTCTACAATAATTATCTGAAAGGAAACCAGCAGGACCTATGGCAACAAATGAGGCGTTTGGTATGCTCCAGAAAATCCTCTGTTACAGATGAGCAATGGATGGTACATTGGTCTTAATGCAGGCTTGGACATCAAGCATGTTTGGCACAATGCATCAAATTCATATGCAGTCACAATTTCACAATGAGTCAAATAAATACATAAACACATATACATGTTTCTGCAAAGTGTCTCTGTCAAGCACTGAAACCATGAGGCTGCATTAAGTGTGTTCTGTGCAACACAATTTGAATTAACTAACATTAACAAATGTTATACTATTTACTACAGTTATCTACTCGTCCAAACAATTACCCATATCGCATATATTTACCTAAAAACCAACGGAGGAGCGCAGGATTATTATTATTGCTTTATTTTGGTTGAGATTTGCAGTCAGCCATACTTGAGCTTCCAGTTGTGGTGTAACCCGCGTTAGGTACACATACAGTGTTCATTTCTGTGATTCAGCTGAAAGAATTTGGTTAATCATTTGTGAATTAGCAGCATGGTTTTCTTCTGAGAGGTTGGCATGTGCTGTCACATGATGCAAAAAGGAAAAATCCCACAAAATATCCATGGGTGAAGGAGATACATTGGCTGAAGCACTCAAAAGACTGAAGCAGAGGACTTAAAAAAAAAGTTCACACCAGAGGCACCCATGCGAGCAGAAGCAGACTCAGTCCCTGCCAGACTCGAGGAGGCAGTTGTTGCTGTTCACAAGTTTCACATTCTAGAACCACTGTTATTGAGTCTGCATGTTTTTATTGAAATGTTTATTTCTTGTAAATAATACGGTATCGCAACCATAAGGTAACATAGAAATGAAGCGTGGTTGCCATGTGCTGTGAAGCACTGCATGAACGTGACCGGACATTCGGCTGACTGCAAACAAATCGCAATGTATTCTGTGCTGATTTTTGGCTATAAGCGATACGGAGAACTTTATCATCAACAGGGTACGATGGCAAACAGATATTTTTCTCCGCCTCGCTCTGGTGGCTCCTCTAAGGGCAGAATGTAAGAGAGAGCGAGATTTATGAGTAACACCGAATGCAACAGGAAATTTGTGAGCTACTGCTGTGGACTGTGGCAACAAAAGAAAAGAGTGAGCACTCGCACGCCTTATAAGTGCCGAACAACACAGACCTTGTCCAAGCTACCACTCGTAGCTCACTGGGAACAAAGTTTTTTCATACCGCTGATTTAAAAGAAGGCGGGTCCCTCTCTAGCTCTTGCAGATCGTTAGTTTCCACTTGCATGTCAGTGAGTGTGACCAACCCAGATGTCCTGAAAGAACTTGTGCCTGTGAAATTTGGTTCTGGATTACACCTTTATACTGCATATTCTCCATTTGACTGTCTGCACTGAACCATAACGTCCGTACCGTGATGGTTCGGTACAAATACACGTGTGTCCCCCCCCGCCGCCACCCTCCCATAACATTACTGGCACAAGTGATAGAAGAGCTTTGGGCTTCCTGTGCTGAACTGTTTATGATTAAAATTTCCCAATGATCCCATTCAGATAATTAATTTGAGGCCTGTTCGCCATGACTCTCATGGCTACAGAATTGTGACACGTCTGCAGAGTTCCCATCTCAGATGTAAAAACAGGAACCAAAAAGAGCAAACAGCTGGACACATGAGTGTAAAGAGGATGAATAATAATAAAAGTCAAAAACAAAATGATGTCTGAAGGTCAGAGATCACAATGCTTTCAGGCCAGCTTCAATTTCAACTCCCCCCCCCCACACACACACACACAAACGAGGAAAAGAACAAAACCAGTTTCACAGAACTGAAGGCAGAGTGTTGCAGTCTTGCTGTCTGAAGCAGAGGTCACCAAGTCAAGCAACCCAATTAAAAAGATGATTAACATTCATGTGGGAGAGGCAGTTTTACATCACGGAGAAATGGAACTTACAATACACACACTCTCACTCTGTCTCAATCACACACTGCAGGCCAGGCTGTTGTAACAGTGGTATCCTGGGAGGTGGAGATCAGGAGGTTAATATGATCTAATCCAACTTCTTCATTAGCATGATGAAGGTAATAACGGCCTACGGGGAGAAAAAAAAAAAGGGAGCCGGTCTACAGTACCTATCGCCTGCAAGGCCTCAAAGGCTACTTTAGCCACAGATGGGTGACAAATTAAAGATAAAATCTGAATAAATGAGTGGAGAAGGCCCGTCCATAGGACATGTGGGGTCAGTGAATAGTTTGAGCTGGGCTTCGCAGTCACCAGATGCATTTCATTGTTCGTGCTTCAAAAACAATGTCGTCATTCAGAATTCACTTGTGTTGCATGATGTGACCTGGAAATGCAACCAGGTCCATTTATAAAGACAAACAAAAAAAAGCTACCTACCTACCAGTCATCTGAAATTGTTTAACGTTAATTGGGCTAAAGACGATTGCAATGGCAATTACTAAAGTTCAAGTTAAGGATTAAATCTCATTCTGTGGAGTAGAGATCCATGTGGTCACTGCTTTTTTTTTTTTTTTTTTGACAATACTGTTTATGGCATACAGACCTTGGTGCTAAATTTGTATAATTTTAAATACATCCAATAGATTAGCTAATGATTTTGTGCAACAGAGATCCCACTGTCACTGGGTTGTTCCAGTGCCATTTGTGCTCACAGGTAATGGCATATGGAGCTTGGTTTTACGGTTACTGTTTCACATAAAACTGTAATGTGGCTCTGGCACATAATTTACGTCTCGTCCATGTTTAAATTTTCTTGTTTTGTATGAGTGAATTATATACTTAGGGTAGAATAAAACGTTTTGTTTTATGCTTTTATATACACGTAGGGCATCACAAATACAAGTAATAGGTTCACTGTGGTCTTCAATTTAAAAAAAAAAAAAAAAAAAAGTGTACATATTGGTATCTGCCAGCATGAGTTTGAAAATACCAGCAAGTCTAATATCAGCAAAAACTGTGCTTTCCTACACTATATGTTGGATTTTTCTTTAATTTGTCAGCCTTCTGTAAGTACTGTCATTTTTACTGGAGCTCATCACATTTCTATGAGCACGAACATGCACTAATCGGATCAACAATGGAAAAATTGTGTCATGTTTTACTATTGTGGAAATGCTTGTTGCAGAATGCTGCTTTTGGAATTACTAAGGAGCTGATGGTCTTCATGGAGTTACATGCAGTGCGAGTCCATGCACACATCATCATGCTGAATGAGAGACGCCATGTCTCTTACGGAGAAGACTTGATATCATGCGTGACAGTTATTGTGAGACGAAGGAGGAGATTTTAAGTCAATAAGAGAGCGGCAGTGATAGGTAGGCCTAACAGAGAACACACTCCATTAATTGGAGATGCACACATGGATGGGTGCAGCCAGCTGGTGTTTTGTACTCATTTGTCAGAGTGTGGAGTGAGAGGTAGAGAGATAGAGAAACAAAAAACTGGTACTTATTAATTACTACGTCAGTGCATGCCTAGAACAGGCTTCAACTGCTTAAATATGGCTAGGCTTTTTGTGCGTCATCTTTTCTGTGCTGTGACTTTCCTGTCAGTGTTTCGGATTGCGCTGCCATTGTAGCATTCTGCCAAGCCGGATGCATACTGGCGGGTACAGACAACACCCCGCAGATCACCAAACTTGGCATCCATTAAGGTCCATCTGTTTCCCTTTTACAAAAACAACATCTACTCTATGTTCTTCCTCAAAGGTGGTCCACAGAACAGCGAGAGAGGACAGAGAAATGGGAGAAAGGGAGGGATGGGGAGTGACACAAGACTCGGGGGAGAACAGACAAGGAGAAGATCAGACAGGCGTGCAGCTTTACCCAAAACAGAAACTTGGTGTAGAAGGACTATGCTGGGAGTGATGAGCCAAACGTGGGAATTGATGGAAAGCACTGCGCATAGTGGCAGCAGAAGCATCGTATTTTGCCAACCACTGCCGAGTCATTTATAAAATGACTCCTCATTGAGAACCTGAAGAAAAAAAAAAATAATAACACCTAAT
Organism: Opsanus beta; assembly: GCA_900660325.1. Taxonomy (NCBI): domain Eukaryota; kingdom Metazoa; phylum Chordata; class Actinopteri; order Batrachoidiformes; family Batrachoididae; genus Opsanus; species Opsanus beta. The sequence goes on along the minus strand of CABFOU010325189.1, from coordinate 6,558 downwards.
TTCCATAATATGCAGCAGAAATACTAAGTTAGAAAAGACCAAAAATAGCACTTTCAATAGGGGCAATAAAAGTAAGGGAGATGGAGCGAGACAGCGGGGCTGGGTTCCCGCTGTGTTACAAATGGAGAGCACTGCTCGAGGCCGCTGGTCTGCTCAAGCTGCCATCATGCTCACTTTGTTCTCTGCAATGACAGTTTCATTCAGGGAGATGTGTGGTGGGCTCTCTGGGGTCGAAATGCTCCTGCACCAACCATTTCTTTTGCTTTTTTTTCTGTGTACTATTCATCCTCAAACTCGTTGCCAGCCAGATAGCTCCCCATAATGCTGGAACCTGACAGAATGCCTGTTGCCACTGTTGTCAATCATGACAAAACAGTGTGGAAAGCACAGTCAAGCCTTCCTCACCATCCAATATCATACAAATACAGCACCTGGCTTGGCTGCTCACTACAACAGGTACGAAAGTTCCAAAAATGATACCTAAAAAACAGACATGAAATATATTTTTTTCTATTGCAAGTTCTTAACATATTGAGATTATGTGACTGACATTACAAAAAGACATTTTTAATTCACAGTTGTTTTTAAACACTGTAAAAATGATGATGTGTAGCTAATGAATCATCAAAAGATTGTTCTAGTTATTTCTTCAAGTCAAGTTTAGGAGCATGTGGTGGTGCCGTGTTTCACCTCATTCACCACACTATGAAACCCTCCCTGGGTCATGGCTGACAACAACACAAGCAGACCACCGGTCCATCCCTACCTCCCAAAAATAACCATTAATCTGCCACTACCAGTGATACACGGGCGATCAATTAACACGTTTTTTTTTTAGGTATGGAACGACCGTGTCAAACGAGTAGTTACACAGGTAGACTCTGCTGAGGAGTATCACTTGCATAGCATAGCCCACCCCAGTTAACAGACTGGCCTTCAAGATGTCACAAAAGAAATTTTTACAAATAACATATGGATGCAAGTCAAAAGGACTCTGAGTTCATGAAGAAGCCTTTCACACAATCCAAGTCAGCAATAATTCCTGTTTATGGTGGCAACCTCATTTTAACTACAGCCCTGGTACACACATAAATCAGGGGCTCTGCCTCTCTTGCAATTCAACTAATGTCTACTGTCACTCAAAATAAAGAAAAAAAAAGAAAGAAATCCTGCCTGCAGTTTCGTCATTTTTATTTTACAGTCCTTGTAGAGACAGGAAGAGGAAGTGAAATGGGCCAATCAGGGGTTATGCACACTTTATTCTGCAAAAATGGGAGTGGAGGTTACCTCGAGTGCAGTGGAGCTCTATTGCCGACTCCGTTTGAGGGCCTTAGCCAAGGACTCGAGGGATGAACAGAGCATATTATTCAGTGTGTATGTGCATGCACGTGGAAGCATTTTACTGTGGATGTGCGGGTGAGGGTGCGTGCGTGTAAGGGCAGGATCAGTGCAGTAAATCCACACTTGAAAGAGTAGCTCAATCAAGCTCTCCCACCCATCTCTCTTCCTCTCCCCGACGCGCTCATCTCTTCGATTTTAGCCTGCTCCCAGTTCATGCAAAGTTGAAGAGTTCACAGTCTTGGGAGCAAAGGAGCACTACGGAGGGCAAAGAGGAACAAGTAAACCTTTAATACTTGCCTTCACCACCCTATCCCCACTGTCAATCAGATTCTGACTTAGACTAAAGTGAAAGATGAGCAAAAGCTACTGAGAACAATATCAGCTAAGATGTTAACCACTAAAATTTTGAAAAGACAGACGGGAACATAAAAATGATCAAATCCTCAAGTGCTCTGAAGTGTGCCTGCATCCAAAGAAAGACAAATACAAAATACCCCAGATGTTTTTTTTTTTGTTTTTTTTTTCCTCAAATGAGTTTTTTTTTTTTCCCTGCAACAGGCAGCAAATCTGTGCCAGACTCAGGTGAGCCAACAAAGAAACATTTTGCATTAATACAAACTTTAAGTCAAGACAATATGTAACATGCCATAATAAACTTGCAACTGAATGCTTTATGCAATACAATCCTCTCAGATACAGCTGCATGAGAAGATGACAGAAAAGAGTGGTAAACTGCACCACCAAAATTAGAAATTAAAGTTACAAATTTTCAACTTTTTCAGCTTGATTCTTCAACCAGGACAATGTTAAAATACAGACAGCAAAAGACTATTTTACTGCAGAGACCTGGCTTCATATCATGTAAACTGGAATGAGTGAACTAAAGCTGTAACACCACAAAAGGTTGACACATTCAAGCAACAATCGCCCCTCAGTATGTCAATTTTAAATCCAACAACAACAACAGAAATCATTAACTGTGCTGGGCATCACTGCATCCACCCCACTACAGAACCGCCTTGGGTCCTGGAAGAGAACCACCCAGGCAGACCACCAGTCCATCCCCACATCTCGAAAATAGTCATCCATTGGCCACGGCCACATGGCATGCCAATCCTGCCACAAATCCCCCACAAGACTGTACCTGTAGGCTGGAGGAACAGCCTACGGTCTTTTCCACTATGCACAGAAAAAATTTTTCACTCACTTGATTTGCCATTTGTTTAAATTGTAAATCTAAGTTCACTTAAATGATTTAATTTAAATGTTATTCCTTGACAAGGAATAAAAGCATGTCCTCATTTTTGTTCCCTGTGCGATTTAATAAGGCAATTTTACGCTGTCAAATGCAGAGAACATACCGTTCATTAGAACAGTGTGTACTAAGGCTGTGCTTCGCATCCATAGCTTAATCCAGTTTAGTTCAACATGGTAAAGGGCATTACTGCCAAGCAGCCCTCCTGCCCATCCCATCATGAGATGGGTGCATCCCACATGAGTGACACATACGTACAAACAGTGTGTCAAACCAACATTCTGAGACAGGACTCTATTCAACCACAACCAAACTTCCTCACTGTTAATGCATATTCTTCATGTCTTCCTGTTCTACACACACACCTGTCCCAGCCTGTGATGGACTGATCAAACCTTCACCAGTTAACTAAATGTGTGTGTGTGTGTGTGTGTGTGGAGCAGGGACACATGTAAAGCACACAGGGCAGAGCCATACAAGGACCCACTCTCGAAACCACTGTCCTAAAGTAAGCAAAAAAGAACATCAGATGTACAAAAAAAAATTTATATTATATATATATATATATTATTTATATAAATATAATCTTAATTCATGTATTTGTTAAAAAAAAGTGGACTGATACCAGGCCTGGGGATTCACATTAATGCTCATCTGTTAACAGGGTCAGTAGAAAAGCTGTTTGGATGTTCGAATCAGACAAGCACCAGCTTTTACTTTCAACTGGTCAAATTCCTTATTTTCTCTACATCATTAAAATGAAGTTTGACGATACAGATGGTGCTGCTGTAACAACATGATTTTATGTTCGGCTTTCTGTAGAGATATTTGGAATGCTCCTGCAGCAAATAAAGGCGAAACCACAGGGAGTCACATACTTATGAAACTGCTGATTGACCGTGCACTCTTAGAATCTCTCGAAACATGGAACATTGGCAGAAATATTTCATTAATAATAATAATAATAATAAAAAAAACATTGCACATTGAAGAACACGAGTAGTGATGGTGAGATTAAGCACAAACATTTCATCAAGCCTCACAACCAACTGCTCCACCAAAAGCTGCATTTAACAATTTATGAGAGACTACCGACATGGACTGGTCAAATAACACACAGCACATTTATTATAAAATTACAAGCGGGTGGCCACATAGGTCAATTTTTGTGACATGTAATAGCAACCAATATTATAGTCATTACTGACATACAGACAGGTTGATTATATCAATTGCAGACCAGTAAGTCTTCACATTAACAGAGAAAAAATAAATAAATAAAAATTAAAAAAAGCAGCAGCAGCATTTCTTTGTTTTTACAGTATAAAAACAAGATGAAACACTCAGAAATAAAACACAAATATGAAAAGAAGTGACAGGCAGGCTGAATAGAGACAAGCTGAATACAAGGACCTAAACTGAAATGCTTCTCACGCTGTCAGACTGGATTCAGGCTCTGCTGAGACAGGCGGGGATGATCCACCTTGCATATTTAATCACACTGTTTGACTTTACGTCGGCGTGCTTTATTCCCAAATGCTACACAATGCTCTGTACATTGGCATGCGATGGCAAATGTGAGCCTTCAGCTGCCTCTTTCACCTGCTCGCCACAGTCAACTTAGCAAGTAAGCATTTCATGCCAAAAACTGCCAACAGCCATCAACAGTGGCCGAAGACGTAAGGAAGCTGGACCGCGGGGAAGCAAAGATGAAATGTGGCACTCGCAGGAGGTGGCTGCAGCAGCTAGCCATGTTTTTCACCCCACTCAGCTATATATGGAAATAAACAGGATGCTAACAACAGGGCGGAAATGAGTACCATATGTGCCTTCATTATCTTATTTGGACAAGGGTTTAAAAAAAAAAAATTATGGCAAGGCTTACCAGAACTAATGCAACAGAATCAGAGCTACAATCATGTGCTTTGTGTTACCTTGGAAACGTGAATAACTGTACTTGTGGAGAACAATAAATTACACTCGCAGTACTGTGTTCGTGCTATGTAATGTACTCACGGCAGGTACGAGGAGCTTCTTGACCTCTTCCACCGCTCTCCTCATCTTGATTTCTGCTCTGGCTTGTGTGTCTTCCACTGTGATCAGGACATGGAGGTCTTCATTTAGGTGTTCCCAGTTTGGCTTCCCTCTGTTTTGCTCCTCCTGGATGAAGACAGAGGCATTGTGAAAGAGAGAGACAGTGAGTGGATGTGACTGGAGTGGGTGTGTTTGAACACCAGTGCAGTAACGCAGCATCACAGGAAGTGAAGGGGAGAGGAAGGCATTCAGAGGACATCAAGACTCTGGTGTAGAACAGCAGAATGACAGGAACAGGTCTTTAGTCAGCTATTTTCTTTAACTATGAAAGGACAGCCTTCTTTAATAGATCCCTTGCTTCGCTGACACAAAGATGACAGTTAGCCCTGCAGCAATTAATATTATTGAAAGATGGCTGGAAAAAAAAGAATCAGAGAGTAAGAGGGATTTTTTTTATAAGACCCTCCTAACTTTCCTCGTAAAAGGTGATGAGATTTTGTAGTTATACTTTAAATTATTTAAAGGTTGTGTGTGTGTGTGTGTGTGTGTGTGTTACGGTGCACTGTGTGCGACTGTGTTTGTGTTAACAACAGCAATGATGTAACAATATGTCTCCAAGAGAGTTGTTTATTATTCTGAAAAGGCAGTGCCAAAGCACTCAAGAGTGCCAAAATGTAGCACACAGTGCTTTTCTTAAAAAAGCTAAATGGGCTGTATTCAAAACAAACAGCAGTGTTCAACAGCCTTTCAATGCTGTTAAATAGGAAATGTTTCAAGATTAAAATTGTGAAAACTGATGCTGGAAAATGGCGGACTCCTCCTTGTGGTTTTCAGGAGCTCTTCAAAGTTTGACAGTAAAAATTTTAAATAAGGCAATTAAGATGTGCTGACAGTGTAGATTTTCAGCTTTAATTCAGGGGGTTTAACAAAAACATTGCGTGAACCATTTAGAAATTACAGCCAATTTTATACATAGACACTACATTTTCATAGGCCAACTGTAATTGGACAGAAGAAGAAAGAAGAAGCTAGCCTATAGCCACTGTGGCCAATTGGTGGTGATGCTTGTCCCCAGCAGTGGTGTCACAATACATGTGTTCAAAATAACAGCAGTGTGTATAAAAATTGAGTAAAGCTAAAAATCCTTATAACAGCTTTTATTTCCATACACACAAATGCATTGGGAACACTGCACATTCAATTCTAAATCAAGATGAAGAAAAATTAATGAAATTCGTTATTACTTTACAGAAAGAGAAGGAAATGGAACATTAGGCTGTTCAAAAAAAACAAAAAACAAATGCAGTGTCTGCATTTTTCTTTCTAGGAAGAGTCGTGGTGGATCCGAACGTCTTCCATTTACGAATGATGGAGGCCACTGGAGGCCACCTTCAAAGCAGCAGAAATGTTTCTGTACCCTTCCCACCACTGTCAACAGTGAGACCTTATATGTAAACAGGTGTGTGCCTTTCCAAATTATGTCCAATCAACTAAATTTACCCCAGGTGGACTTCAATTAAACTGTAGAAACATCTCTAGGATGATCAGTGGAAACTGGATGCACCTGAGCTCAATTTTGAGCTTCATGGCAAAGGCTGTGAATACTTATGTACATGTGATTTCTTAGTTTTTTTTATTTTTAATAAATTTGCAAAAATAAAAAAAAAAACAAACAAAAAAACCCCCGCTTTTTTCCACATTCTCATTATTGGGTATTGTGTGTAGAATTTTGTGGAAAACAATGAATTTCATCCATGTTGGATTAAGGCTGTAAAATAACAAAATGTGGAAAAAGTGAAACGCTGCGAATACTTTCTGCATGCACTGTGTGTGTGTGTGTGTGTGTATATATATATATATTATATGTATAAACACGGTATGAACAGGTTTCAATCTGTATACCGTGTGTCGCATGGCCATGCAAGTTT
>CABFOU010325134.1:0-10161 GCA_900660325.1 Opsanus beta | reverse complement strand
ACTAATAACCTTAATATTTAGGTTTTATAGGTTATGTGTACCATTAGGTGAAGTGTGAAGTGACTGGGATGTAGATCAGCATCTCAAAATCCGGCTTGTATGAAAAGCGCTAGACTCGCCAGACGGATTTTTTTTACAGTGCATGGCTGGGCACACAGCCACAGCGTCAACGCTAAATGCAGCGTTCACACAAACTGATCAATTTACTGCTCCGATTATATATTTAATCATCTCAATACTTATATTTAATGCCCCTTTTGACAGTTTTGTGTTAGAAATCATAATTTATGGATTAGTAAATTCAGACAGTGAAGCATTGGGCACCCAGGTGCTTTTTTTTTTCAGGTGTCCCGCGTGTCTGGCACGTCTGGCGAGTCTAGCGCTTTTCATACAAGCCCCTCCAAATCTGAGACCATGGTCATCTGACTGAAAAGGGTGAATTGTCCCCGCTGGGTTAGGGGAGAGTTATTGCCCAAGTGGAGGAGTTCAAGTCTCTCGGGATCTTGTTCACGAGCGGGGATAAGACGGAGCGTGACAACGATAGACGGATTGGGCTGTGTATGAGGTCATGCGGACGCTGTGCCAAACTGTCCGGGTAAAGAAACATCTGATTTATCAGTCAGTTTACACTCCTATCCTCAATTATGGTTCTGAGTTTTGATTCGTGACTTAAAGGACAAGTTTGTGGATACAATGGCAGAAATGAGATTCCAAAACAGCTGGTTACCCAAACAGCCCTAGCCCATCAAAGAGTGGACTCCATGAGACCTCTGAAGGTGTGCTGTGGTATCTGGCATCAAGACATTGGCAGCAGATCCTTTAAATCCTGGAATTTTTGAGGTGGGGCTTCTGTGCATCGGACTTGTTTGTACAGCACATTCAGAATGAACCTGTTGCTGGTTCATCAAGTTTTCGTTCTTTGGCCCACTTTTGGTAGGTACTGACCACTACAGACTGATAACATCCCACAAGAGCTGCAGTGTTGGAGAAGCACTGGCTCACTCCTCTAGCCAACACAATTTGAGCCTTGTCAAAGTCATTCAAATCTTTATGCGTCCCCATTTTAACTGCTTACAACACATCATCTTCGAGGATCAAATGGTAACTTGTTGCCTAATGTATCCAACGTATGGACATGTGCCACTCTAACAAGATAATCAATCTTGCTCACTTCACCTGTCAGTGGTCACAATGTTATGGCTGATCAGTGTGTAAACCTGATTAGATACAAAGTGATTGCGTCATAAATTGCAGCAAAGCGGCTAAATGAAATGGTGTATTTTTAAAGATGGAAAGCTGTCACACATTTTATTTATTTATATTTACGATATATATGGTGCAGCATTTTTTTTTATTTCTTTATTTTTTTGATCCTGCATACAGAATGCACCTAAAACCTTTTGGCAGTATTGTGTTTTGTGTAACCAAAAAGGCTTAGCAGATCTGGGATGAGATCACATCTCGCTGGCCATATGCTTGCTGCTCGCCTCCTTTCCTCTCAGTGCACCTCCTCCGTTACGGACCCAGCAGAGAGCTGACCTTGAACCGAGGGCGACCTCGCTGCGTCACGGCGGTCTGATGTTATTAGATTGTCCAGGAGGAAGAAATGTTGAAGAGAAAAAAAAAAGCATACACAGTCTGTCTTTATTTTGTCTTCGTGAACTTTCAAGGCGAGAGGACGAACAAACACAGCATTCCGCCAGCGTCTGACTCCCTGTGTGAGCGTGTGCATTTAACGTTCGTGTGTAAATATAAAACGTGTCCGTGGCGATGATGAACAGACACTGAGATACTGTATAAGTCGTCTGCTCAGGGGAGAGAGAGCCCCGCCTCCCGTGCCAGAGGGGAACACAGTGAGTTGGGCTCTGCTTTGGGTCTCGGTGATCTGACTGGAGGGAGGTCAGAGCTTTGTGAAGGAAGCCCCAGAGGCCGGCTGCGACAATTACAATTATGTGTTTGTGGGTCACTGGAGCACGAGTGCAAGGTTGCTACGAGGGAGAGAAAGTGGCTTTGCTCTGTGTTTGATCTCCGACGTGTTATCTCTGTACTGGAATCATGCACGCTGCATTGTTTGAACTGCTATGCACTTACCACAAAACCATAGATTTGCAGGCTTTTACTTTTAGTCTATATTCTAATCTCACTCTCCCAAAACTCAGCAGTCTTTAAATCAACAGCAAGCAGCTCTGAAAACAAAGCGCCAACAGTGCTAAAGCATCAACAGTAACCCGACTACAAACAACGTAGATACAGTCAGCGTTTCACACAACAGCGTCAGTAATAGATCCCCGTGAATAGACCTCAGTGGGGCATACATATTTGATGGAATAAACAAAGGGTCTGTATGTGACATTATACGAAACAATACAGTTTAATTCATCGTGACTGTAAAACGTCTGTGGGTTTTATTGGACCTAAGCTGCCACATGGTGCATTCCACACTATGAAACACAATATCTTACAGTCATAAGTTAATAATGCTGGACAGGAATTAAAACAGATGTGGACTCTTAAAAAAGTGAAGCAGCTTTCCTTTTAACCCACTGAATACAACACAGTGTCTAGTCATGTCCTGTCACATTTTTATACACTGTGGGTTTTTCATTGCACCTGCAAGTCCTGCACCTCTGTGGTAACAGTGCAATCATGACTCGCAGTATAGAGAAGAAAAATGTGTTTGTTGGCTCGGGCATAGGGTCCGAGGCACCTGGCTTCGCTGGGGGTTCCGCATATACGTAGGCCAAGGAGACTCACCTGGAGTGTGGAGGCGATGTGACACTCATGCCTTTTCACATACCTCATTATATTTAACACACTCTACACATAGATTTATAGTTCTCACACCGACATTCACGCAATTCACATTTTACTGAGTAGACTTTATAACTCATGGCCAGCCTTGCATACAATAAGCATTGTTTGATGTTTTTGCTACTTTTTCTGTTTTAATTATTATTATTTATGTATTTTCTTTGCGACTAATTCAAACAAAACAACTTGGCTTCAGGATTTTGGATTTTTTTTTTGGTCTCTCTCTCTCTCTCTCTCTCTCTCTCTGAAAACATGCCTTTCAATGCAGCCCGCAGGTTGTGGGGTTCCGAGGGATAATGTTCCATCCATTCGTGTGTGTAGGAAGAGTGTAACTGTTCGACGTAAACCAGAAATTCAGTTTGTGAGGTTTTCACTCAATACCAACAATGCAACAAAGACAGTCATGTGGTGGTGAAGTGGTTAGTGTGTGTGTTAAAATCACCCCATTCTCCAGGTAATGTGGAGCTGTGTGATGAAGGACATCTGGTGTAAAGCTTGTGGCAAATCAACATACGGCTCCACATGGGCTCTGTTGGGGTGAAAAGGGGAGAAGATGCAAGAGGTTACTTTTATGAACAAAGATGAAATTCACCTTTAGGTTTTTCACCATTAAAGTATCATGGTTATCTGGGCAGGCTGGGTCTGTGATGTGTGAGTAGGAATATGGAAAGGTGTGAATTATCATAAGTGATATAAGAGCTGCATCAAAAGTGATTATCTTTCACTTCAATATTTTCACAGAGTTGTAACACACCAGTCTAACTTGATCATCCACACCCCCTTCATTTAAATATGAATGGGGTCAATTACCTCACTTCGAGTTCTGAGAGCGTACCCATATGATTTGCTTGATCTGGAATTTTAATTCATCCCAAGGTAACATTTTCCATGCAGGATTTTAAACTGCTGATGACACATTTTAAAGAGCTGCATTTACATTTTAATATAAATCTTCAGTTGCTCTAACAGTACTGTTGTCATCAAAAGTATAATAGTATAACCCAAATCAGAAAAAGTTGAACGGTATAGAAAATGCAAATTTAAAAAAAAAAAAGGCAGTGATTCTTACATTTATTTGGATGTCTGTTTCATTGCAAAAGATATGAACCCATAATATTCTATGTGTTGTGTAGTCAAGTTCATTTAATTTTGATAATATACATTCATCCCTATGACACATTCAAATTAAAGTTGGGATAGGGTCAGTTTATGGCTAATAATGAGTTTAAAAATTAAATAGTTATGTTATTTCAAACCGGTGACATCAATGGGCGATTGTAATCATGATTTGATACAAAAGTAGTATCCACAAAAGGGAGAGTCTTGAGGAGCAAAGATGAGCAGAGGACCTCCAGTTTGTCAACAAATGCATCAGAAAATTTTTGAAACATTTAAAAACAATGTTCCTTAAAGAAAGAGGGGAAGGGATTTGCATATTTCTCCCTCTACAGTGCATAATATCATTAAATGATTCGAGGAATCTGGAAGAATTTCACTACATAAAGGGGCAAGCGCTCTAGCCTAAGTTGAACAACCGTGATCTCCAGTCCCTCAGACAGCACTGCATCAAGTCATTCATCAATAGCTGATATAACTACATGGTTATGGGAATACTTTGGGAAATCTTTGTCAGTTACTACAATATAGATATACAATACACGCCGTTGCATTCACAAACAGCATTGTGCATAGAAGGTTGGGCCATCACACAGTGGAATTTTGTATTGTGTTCGGACAAATTAGTATTCCAGATCTTTTTGGATGAAATACTCGCCATGTGCTCCAGACCAAAGACAAAGAGCCATCCAAACTGCTATCAGTAACAAGTTCAAAATCCAGGATTGATCATGGTATAGAGTTCTGTCAGTCCCCTTGGCAAAGGTAATTTACACTTCTGTGTTCAAAGCGTTAATGCAGAAACGTACATTGAGATTTTAGACCAACATATGCTGCCTTCAAGAAGGCATGTTTTCTAGAGATGGCCATGCATTTTTCAACAAGATAATGCAAAACCACATTCTGCACACAGTACAAATGCATGGCTGCAGAAGCAGAGGATACGAACACTGGACTGGCCTACCTGCGATCCTGACCTGTACCTAATAGAAAATGTGTGCAGAATTTTGAGAAAAAAAAGTAACAATAACGACCCTGTACCACTGCACACCTTCTAGCATGTTTGCAGGAAGAATGGAAGAAAATACCATCTGAAACACTTCATCGCTTGCACCCTCAATGGCAAAACATCTTGTTAGTGTTGGAAGAAGCAATGACAACATTACAAAGTGGGAAATGCTTCACCATTCCCAAGTTTTTTTTAGAATGTATTGTAGTCCTTAAATGCAGGAATGGGTTCATCTTAACAAATGGAGTTAAATTGACACAAAATGTGAAATATCTTGGGTTCATGATGACTGCAATGAAACAGAAGATAAAGTAAATGTCAGAATCACTGAGGTTTTTGTTTGTGTGTGTGTGTCTGTGTGTGTGTGTGTGTGTGCGCGCGTGCGTGCGTGCGTGCGTGCGTTTGTTTGAGCATTTTCCATACCATCCCACCTTTTTCTGATTGGGATTGTAAAACCACCAACAGTTTCACATGAGATCATGTTAAAGGGTTAATCCGTTTTGAGCCATACTTTGATCGTAATGCACATCAATAATTACAGACTATATTTGGATTGAAACACATGCATTTTGCTTTAACTAGCTTTGTTTACTGGAGTTGCATCAGAAAGTGCATCCGGTGTAAAACTTATGCCAATGTGGATCTCTACTGGATCCACTGTAGCAACCAGCAGCAACAATCAGAGGCAGCTGACTGACCATCAGTTAGCTTTGTTTGCAAACATCACCAATGTGAAAAAGCTTCTTCCACTCCAAAAATCATTATTAAGCTTACATTAACAGGTGCCAAACATTTTTGTTTTATACTTCATTCACAATGTCATTGTCCCATGAAATACGTCAGACCGTGTTAAGTAATATATATATATATATATATATAATGAAATCACACAATTCTACTGGAATGTGTCATATTGTATGTAAAATTTCAGTTTAAAACAGCTTGTTTTAGACTACTGTTACATATGCCATGGAAGTCCAAATCTGAACTCTTATTTGCTCTGGGCCATCCCACTGACTCAGTCTGTGCTGTATTTGACACACCCACACGGTCTGTGGGATAGTGAAAGAGTGACACACCCACTTGAAACAAAGAAGGGACGTGGCTATCAGCAACTCATTTCCAATTAAAGTAACAGGCACATAAAATATTTTTAGGAGGCATCACCTCAGTGCTTGTGGTTTTATGTATTTTTTTGAACTGCAAACTATGTCTTTATAAGTAAACTGATGATAAGTTGCTGAAAATTTGTATAACATGACCCCTTTAAGGAAAGTAAAAAAAAAAACTCAAACTCACTCTATTGAGCTACAAAGCCAAACACAATTATTTTTGCAAGCAAGGAGGGTCCCATACACTTTGTTGATAGCAACACTGCTCTAATGCCCATTTCCCGCTATGTTGTAAAAAAAATTAAATTAGCCATCTCTGGAGCCAGTTTAGCTCGAGTAGCGTTAAAAGGTCATACATACATTTCATTTCAACTTACAATAACACATCGCAATGAGACCCTTTCTCTGTTTGCCTGCCTCACCAGCAGATACTTTCAAACTTAATAAGACCAACAAAAAAAAAAAAATCTCTCATCACTCCTGAACTGTCAAGCAAAAACTGCAGGTATCCAATATCTAAATGGCATTTTACCAAATTAAGCCTGCAGCCCAGTGTATGTTTGACCACAGAGCTACCTCGTTAAGTTAAATAATGAATGAAGTGCACGGGTAATTATAAAAACTGCTCACAACCGGGACTAATGCTTCTGCTGGTTTAATTAGAGCACGCCACTCAAACCTGTTCCCCATGCCAGTCTGAAGGACAGAGTCATGAAGATAAGGCTCTGCTCAGACGTTCATAGCAGAAAAACCTGAAACCATTGCATCGGCTGCTACAGGTAGAAGTGCTGCAGCATTTTCAGCCACAGGTAATGAGGAGACTGACAGTGAGCCACAATAGACTTTGGTCCACTTATCCCAGGCTGCAGATGGAACGCGAAGTTACCCACCTGTTTCCCAGTGTGGGGAGCTATAGCACTAACCTGTCAAAGACAGAAGTATTGTCAATGGTATGCGTCTTAATAGCACCACAGAGAGCCTTAATAGACATTAAAGAGTATTACCCATAGCACAGCCAGTTACTGGACACTCAAGGAAAGGAAGCGATGTGGGCTGGTAGAATGGGGAATAATTCAATCATCACAATTGCCTTTATTTCTGTTCTGCACCTGCTGGCTGCGTGCTGCTGATGCTATCACAGTGCCGCAGGACGGGTGGAGGATTCAGCGATGTGGGGGCGCCTTTGGGGATTTCTGTAGCATTGACTGAAACAAGATAGAGTGCTAATACAATACAGAATTGTTCATTCCATTAGGATGTCTATTTCAAACCCATTATTGGCATTGTTTTTGGGTCACCTGTGTAACTGCTACCCAAGCTATGGTGGCCAAAAGAGGCCACAATAATTCTAAATTAAGACAACGCTGACAAATGCATAAAACATTTGCACAAAAAAAAAGAGAAAAATTATCAATTCAAACAATAGGTAGTTCCATCAAAAATAGTTTGCAAATTGAGAAAACACAGAGAACTCAAACAAATGAAACCTACAAAACATGCAACAATTCAATTTTATAACGTGCCTCCTGCAAATTTGGACAACTTACACAAAAAAATACAAACATGTTGCACATATCCAGAACATGAAGAATTGTTCGCAACACAAAGGAAGTTCTAACAACACAAAAAGAAGCTTGTGCCCAGAGCACTTTTACTGACAGGCCGTTCAATGCACGACACATAAAACAATACAGCTATCTTAAGCGTAGAATCACAATATACTTAATCAGCTCTTCCGACTAAATGTGTGGTATAGCCCAAAGATAACAGAGAGCCATAATGTATGGATGATCCATCAGTAAAAGTCCTCTAGAAAGGAAACTTTTTTTTTGTGTTGGTAGTACATCTATTGTTTTGTGGATATTTGCAGCATTTCTGTGTGCTTTTTCTGCAGCAGACACATTATTAAATCGGATTGTTGGATCTGCTGTAGGTTATATATGTTTCTGTTCTGTATGTTTGTAAAAACCTTTTCAATTTGTACAACATTTTTTGAAGTAAGGATCTACCTGTTGCTGCAAGTGGTGTTTGTGTTTTTAAGGCATATAGAGCAAGTGGATTTGCAACCCCGATCTCACGTCAACACGATCTCATTAGCTCGTGGTGCCATCACGAAATGTGTTCCATTTTTGTGACAGCATCACGAAAAAACCCTGACTGGGCTGGGATTTGGGGAATGTCCACCCCACATTGTTATTTATAGGATCCACTGGGTTTGTAATATAATTAGTCATGGACATGTTTTAGGCATAACTTAAAATAAACCAATCAGATTGTTGTTTGTCATCCCCTTTAAACCACAAGTGCACCAGTATTTGGTGCATTGTTATGCAGAGGGTGCACTCAGTAGTGAGAGATATTCTGATGAAGAAACACATTTCTGTGCACAAAGCACAGGAGCAGATGCAGCAAGCAAGAGAGACATTGACAACACAAAATCAAAGTACCCACAAAAATGCCTGGAAGCCATGGCAACTGTAGTGACTACTATCAGAGTTGGATTAACACTTGTTGTGTCCACTGCTGTGTGTGAAGATTCACTATCAGTAACAAATTCCTGAATTAATGGAAACTTAAGATCCACAAGACATTCCACACTAAGGCACGTCACCTGCAGCACTTTTAAGGAGAAGGTAAAAACTGTTCACTCTTAGTCAAAGTGAAACTTTGTCTACACTGTGCACACATATTCACAAGACACATTTCCTATGATAACATATTAAAAGTTAAGTTTGATATTTCATGCATATTCCTACAAATGTCCACATGCATATGTAATTTTTGCATTTCACACTCAAAAATGAGCATTTGCATTTTGCTTTTGGTTAGAGTTAGGCATATGGTTCGAATAATAATATGTAGAAAATGGCTTACCACATTTTATTTTTTGCCCAAATGATTGCCCATCTTATTATCAGTGATGTCATCACCACCTCCCAGTGGAGGAATATTTGGAAAATGTACAAATTTGGCTGCAAATACATACAAATATTTGTGCATTGCTTTTTTTTTGTATGTTTTACTCCTGATGTTCATGAGAATAGGCTGACTGTGTGCACACATGGAGTGAGTGAGTATTTTGCTTTTTCTAAGTTTGGAGTGGTGATTAGTGTTTGTAATTTTTTAATGCAAATCACAGGTTCTTACACATTTTAATGTCGCATTATCAACAGTCTATGATTTGTTATAGGCCATGCTTGATATATGGATCTTATGTAAAAACTCGATGCCTACACCCCACCCCCTAATTTGGCTTGGGTTGTTGATGCTGTCCTTCATGAAACCTGAGAAGGAAGAAAACCAGCATATTTTTCATTAGCACAGGCACAATTGCTTTATGTTTCTACACGTTAGCAATCCACCTGCACTGTACATGACCACACCTCCTTTTAAGACAGACATGCCAGCGGGCATACTAGTGGGGTAGACAACATCAATTATACAGCAAAATTGTGTAAATGATGGTACAAGCACCAAATTTGGCATGACGATTTCCAAGGTAGTACTTACCAAATCTGGTCAATTGGCCATTTGAATATCCAAGATGGTGGGCATTTTCCAAGATGGCCGCCAGAATGACCTACCAAAAAAATAAATTTTTGCATTGAAATGCTCCTATCACAATGGATCTGTTTAACAGCATCAGTGGAATCCAAGATGGAGCCGAATTTCACGATGGATGCCAAATCGACCCCAAAATCATTTTTTCTCACAAAAATGTTGTTACTTATTTTACTTGTGTGATCTTGGTGTCAAATTGTAAGTTTTCAGGCATGCCAGATTGAATTTTTGATGTTTCAACATAAACATGGCACTCTTAGTGGCATATGTAAATTGCGTTTTGTCCATGTTGACTGCAGATACTGAAAATTACAACACAATATTTTTAACACTTAACACCTTTTAATCAGCCGACATGCAGTAGTTTCAAGAGATGAACACTTCTAAAACATGTGCTGGGTGGAACCCATTACTACTAAATGTAATAAACTTCACTCTAATTTGGCACATAAGTAAAATAAAACATACTAAATACCACAAGTGGCAAACAAAACAAAATATAATACAGGGTGACCCCCCCCCCCCCAAAAAAAAAAAAAAAAAAAAAACAAC
>CABFOU010325123.1:0-11758 GCA_900660325.1 Opsanus beta | reverse complement strand
AACAAATGTTTATCAGGGCTGCTTTGGTTTCAAATTTTTGCCTCAATGGAGTACAATCAAGCAATTTTCAAGCCGTAGTCGCTACAAATACCTTGCTGAAAGAAGTTCGAACATGACTGAAGCTCTTAAGACTATGAAATTACTGTGTACTATCAACAATTTTGAGAATCTGGATCAAATGTTTAAACATTTCAAAGACTTGATCCCGATTTTAAACCTGGTGTCGATGATGGCCGTAACTACTACATATACCAAGTTTGTTCAAGATGGATCAAGAAGTTACTATGATCCTTCAAAACACATCCCAATTTACTATTTGGGATTAAATGGGAAGGAATGGCACTCTGTGGAATAGCTCCTTTCAAGAGTGGAGATAGTATATTGTTCTCAGTTGGTAAACCAACAGAAAGATTCTTCTTCTTTACAGATATAAAACAGGCTTGATGGGTTCAGCTGATCTTAATCTGTAGGTGCCAGAGGTGCTTGTGTAGCCTGAGGTATGCAGGATGAAGACATTCTGTGGACTTCAGGGGTGCTCTGGCTCCTTTAGTTGGGTCAGGTTGACACTCACTGTCAAGTGCCCAGAGTACAGGATCACTACTGGCCCACAGGCTATATGTGAGTGCCTTATAATTCATCTTCTTACTGTTTTAAGTGATAATGTTTTTGTGAATTTTTAAAGTTAGTGTGAGCCAGGAGACAGACACAATGAAAGTCAGCCTGCCTTGGCTTTGTGGAATAATGTATGGCAGGATGGATGGCTGCTTCTCTTCTTTTTATTCTTGAGTGGGCATCCACACAGGGAGCAACTTAGGAGCTGGTTGCCAGATTTAAATTCAGCAGTACCTCCAGTTTTTAAAAGGGAGATGTGTGTGGATGTGATTATCTGTCATGATAATAAAGTTAGCCACTTCACAGTGACGACCTGGAGCTCATCTCCAGTCAGATGTGAATAAGATGTAAAGAGACAGAGCTGAACAATTGCTTTTTGTTTTGCCAAAGCAACTACAATAGGTCCTCTTTGCTTTTGAGAATCAATACTTTTTGCTGAACTCAGAAAGTAAAAGTTAACTTTCTTACAGTGGGTATGGTTTCAAAAATGGACCAAAGCCATTGAGAAGTGTACTATTGGTACAAATGAAGAGTAGTGCATAAAAATGTCTGCTTTAATCATCAGTTTCATGCTACATGATTATCTTGAACTGCTGGTCGTTCCACTTCAGTTGGGGAGCCAATTTTCGTCTGACTTCTTGTTAACGGCAGTTAAATAGAGAATATTTTTTTTCACTGTACACGCTGAATGTAGCTGAATTAAAATGACACAAAAGCCTTTTTGTTTGCTTTTTCATTTTTTTTCCTGATTTGTTAAAAAATAAACATTCCAGAAATAAAATATTTCTACAAATGTTATAAACTGTTCTGCATTTGTCACATAAGGCCCTGTGCACAAACAGCATTTTTTTTTTTTAATCCTGAGTAGCAGTCTATTTCTATTGCTCAAATCCTGTCTTTTTTCAGAGCACTTTGCTCTTTTGTGCTTCCACAACACATGTTTTAAGGTGAAAATCTTTAAAGTTTTCAGAAAGCCACGTGTTGTCACTGCAGTGCCTTTTCACTGAGTGTTTCCCTATGGGTGTTCCGACTTCCTCTCACTTCAAAAGAAGGTTAGGTCAAATGGAAACTTCAAATTGACTGTAGGTGTGACTGTGTTTGGCTATGTGTCACCCTGCAACACACTGGCAGCCTAATGGCTCGCCCAACGACTGCTGGGATAGGCTCCTAGTCCCCGTGACCCTTAATTGGAATAAGTGGGTGTAGAAAATGAATGATTGAATGAATGTCGACAGTCAGCTAATATGTGACACAAAATCTATCACAATAGAGACCAAAAAATAAAAATAAAAAAATCCCTCATCTGTGATCACAGAAAGGACAGACGCAATGTTCCTGCTGAAGGTGAGTGCTTTTTATTGTCATACACTGTAAGCTAATCATTGGACCATTTTTTTATTCATGAGAAAACATTGAGAGAAAGCAGTGGGATAAGCATTTCTCGCTGCCCTTTCAGCACTTTTCTGCCAGAAAAAAAGAAAAGCTATATGGGCATGGGACCTTTCACCACACACTGTAAAAACAATGAACAAACTCTGCATGATGTCACCTCGAGGTGACTCAGGTCAGGTTACTGTGGGTATGACCATCTTCGCAATGTCTGAATCCTCTTACCCCGTGGCCAAACTATAAATTGGTAAAAGGGTGCACCCTTTAACGAAGACTGATGTGATCTGGGTATATAGGCTTAACAAGCTGCATAGCTATCTTAGGCTAACCAGCTTGGTAACCTGGGTTCAGTTGATTCACACATATTTCATGGGCTGGACAGTAACTCTAATATCAGGTGGCTTAGGAGCAGATATTAAAAATCTATGACTAGTATACAGCCTCAATTCCCGTTGCACATTCAGTGTAGCTAACATTACCTAGCTATCATAACACACTAATTGGTACTAACGACAGTAGCATAGAAATGAAACATTTATAAAATTACACTCAGCAAAAATACTGGAGCACACACCTCTTAGATACAGCAAGTAAACCTTACGGGCTTGCCCGTGTTCTGCGTTCTAAGGTGGTAGGACTACTGTGTGTTCCAAAAGGTTAAAAACAAGTCAGCAGGCCACAGAGCTTTCTCTTACTGTGCACTAGTTCTGTGGAACAATTTGCCTGCTGAGATAAAACTGTCTGATTAAAGACCCATCTGTTTTCCCTTTTGTATGACTAACATATTAATGTTGTACTGAACCAATTTTTCCTCTCCTTCATTTGTTATTAACAATGGAGCAACTCTCACCCTCATCATATCTAAATTCTAAAGCAAAGGGTTGGATGTCAGTGACCACAATAGTATCCTGTCTGCTATTCTGTTGCTTTACTGCTGATAAATATTGTTTTGTGTGCTGGTAGTTCTGGCTGATTGATTCTGCTCTCTCTTTCTCTGTTTGAGGTGCTGTTGTTCGACTTTTCAAGGATGGTTGCAGAAGATGACCTCCCGTTAATCGGACCCTTGTTTAAAGATGCAGCCTATCTACACCCACTACCTTACAGAGGAAGAAGCTTGACCATTTGCTTTGTTTTTGGATTGCAGATTGTGGCACTTCCACATTGGATATTTTTATTTATTTATTTATTTATTTTTTATTCACCAGAGGCTGCTAACTGCATAATAGTCACTTGACAAAGTCAAGGAATCACAGATCTGTAAAGCAGTCCAACACACAGACCAAACGTGAACATGAGCACAATGACAGCTCAGATTTGCTGGTTTGATTGAACCTGACACACTGTTGTGACATCTGGCAAGGACAATTGATTACTCAATAACTTCTGTCAGGCTGTGATAGATCACAAGTGTATCACAGACATGGTGCATCCTGTGCATCTTTGTCTTTTATGTTGGTTAGACACTGCATTCTAACTTGGTGCAAAATTAACGTTGTTTGCAACTACAGACAGCTGAGATTAATAGTCACAGTCGCTTGGATGTTGCCACTTCACAATGTTCAATAATAAATATCCCATCAGGAGGGCCCAGGGCTCTCAACGCAAAATTCTGCCTGAAGATGGGGTGGGTCGATGCACGAGCATGGTCAATATCATGCATATATCGGAATGCCAATTTCAATAAAATGTTTAATTTCATCACAAATAAAAAAATATATCACAAATAACTCACTTGATTGTGTCCATTTTTTGTCCTTTTCTCATTCATTAAATGTATTCCATGTAATTTAATTTAATTTCAGGTGGGCGTTTAACCAAGTTTCTTCAATAAAGGGGGTGGGCTGGCCCTGGGCCATCCGATGGGCAAATACGGTAACGTGAATCTGTGAGTCTTTGTTACCTGTGTCTTCTTTAGTTCTTCTTGCTACATTTTTTGGAGGACAGAATACTGTCAGATTTTCACCAGGCAAAGAATTGTATTGTTTACCTGAAAACTCTATTCTGAACAAGGTGACCACATCCTCATTGATCTTATACTTACTTCAGCTGTCTGCTGTATGCCTTCGCATGGGTACTGTTGCCTTTTCTATTTAAATTATATACAGAATAGGCCAGGTCTGGCACCATGCACTGGTGAAGCAAGTTGCCTCACTCATCACACTGTTTAACCTCCTTGGGTCCTCTTTAACCACTCAGGCATGCCTCCCAAAAGTACACTTGTACCTGCTGTTTCCAGGTAATATGTGAATGTTCCCTTGGCCTATTCCAGTTGGTGTAGTCCTCAGTAACGAGAAACCTGTGTGCTGGATAATGCTCAGAGAGGCATGCTTATTGCTGATGTTGCTTCACAATGCAAGAGGGATGCCTCATCTGAGCTTCCCAAAGTAGCTACTCATTTGATACAAAGTTATTCCAGTGGTACCAAGGACCATTGAAAGTGACACAGTACCAAACACATCGAGTTGTTGCCTCAGGTCAGTGGGTAGCATCTAAGTCACAACAACAAGAACTGTTACACTGCTCTATGTGCCAGAAAAGGTACCTGCAAGAATCCTTCTTAACAGAATTCAGTACCAGTTACTTCCTTCTCAGATATCAGTGTAGTCTGGATTAATGGCCAAGAAGTCAAGCATTACCCACATTCCTGCTGTGCGAAGACACACTGAATACAAGTACAATTGCTGGCTGTGATTGTTTGCAGATGATGTTAGTTTTCACAAAGCATTTTATTTGGCTGACCAGGCTGCTCTGTAGGATAACCTGAGAATAAATGGTATCCCCAAGAAGTTGGTCAACATTACAGCTGTCCTGTAGAGTACTGTGCAGAAGAGTGGCAGAGTCTCCATTCTTCTCAGTGAATTGTGTAGTTCATCTGGGATGCATTCTTGCACTGATTCTGCTAAGGACTTGCATAGAGTGACTGCTATGTAATGTCATGAGGTTCATCAACTTAGGTGTCCTTGTCAGAAGGGAAAGGTCCACTGACTTTCACTTTGGAGACAATGTTATTAACTGTGTGGAGTCAATGGATGTCCTGATTGCAGCCCTTGAGAATCTGAGTGACAAGTCAGAGTGTGATTGTCCTGCAAGAAGACTAAGAGCCAGACTTTTTTTTTTATCATCCAAGATGACTTTTGATGATAAAAACACTTCTATCAGAAATGTATCTGTATGTGGAGAGAATTCTATATATTCTTCACATATGCACTTAACATGACAGTGATGATCATGACTCTGGAAGGCTGGCTTATGAGGGCGAGAGAAATCTCGGAAAACTGTAATTTAGTCCCTGTACACACACAGTTGGCAATGCCAATATCTTTGCCGCAGGATGAAGGTCCAAGTCTTTAGGATTCTCATGCTTCCAGTCTTGTATGTTTATGAAACTTGGGTTCTAACCAGTAACCTAAGGCAACAACTGGATGTGTTTGGTACTAAGTCTCTCAATAGGATCCTTGTGTAGCGGCTTGCTTTGCATTGTGTTTTTGACTCCTCCCACTTGCTCTTCTCAGGACACAAACTCACAATCTCCAGCATGGGAGGTGGACACTCTGACCAGTCGGCTAAAACCTGGGCTATCCTTTGGCTGTTGGGGGAGTGAGGCCCATTGACTACTATTTCACATCAGCTCCTGCTGGCTTCCATCACACTTGGGTACTGTTGGAATGACTTTGTGTCAGATGGATGGTTACTTGTAAGGAGACACGGAATGCGACTTATTACACTACAGCTATGTGGTACTCTTTGATCAGCATGATTCATCACACAGGTGCCTCAATGCTGAGGACTGCAGCAACTGAATGAGGCTAGGGTGAAGCCCACCAACACTATCTCTTGGCTGCAACTGAGATACCTGCAGGTAGGTAGGGATGGACTGGTAGTGTGGTGGATATGACAACAAAAGACACCAGTGCATGCTCCCAAATCTGACCTGATCTGAATAATGCCAGCAATAACAAAGAACGCTGATACTGTTTGCTGCACTGCAGCTGATAATTGATTCAGTTCAGTTCAAAGTGTAATATGTTTTGTTTAAGCACTTAAACGAGTCTTCTAAGTTTGTGTCCTCTTTTTATTATTAGTGTCCAAATGTTCAAGTTCCCACACAACAAATTAATTACAGCACACTCATAAAGGCCCCCAATGTGCCATCATTAATTCTTTTGAAATGTAAACAACTATTAAAGCAAGTACCAAGGGCTTTGCAGCTTAGTGTAACACTGAAAAATGCAGCAGTTTTTTTCGTGTTTCTTTCTTTCCTTCCTTCTTTCTTTCTTTCTTTTAACACGTGCATTTAAAATTTAATATAATTCATAAACATCCAAGTCAGTTCATTCATTGAAGCCTAACGCCAGACCTGGATCATTTTGTTTAGCCAATAATGCAGATATTTACTATATCTGTGACTCAACAGTGCATTTTGCAAGAGTGCACAGCTGTAAAGTCTTATGAGGAAGGTAACACAATCAAATTTCTGTTTGTTAGAGATCATGTTAAACTTACAAGACAAGGATTTCATCAAAAAGTGTTCAAAACGTCAAAACACTCGGTCCCTTCAGAGGATCCTTGGGTACCACTGGAATGACTTGGTGTCAAACAAATGGTTAGGATAGTATTTCACTGGGCTGCGACTGTTGGAGAGTAGGTTGAGACAGAAAATCGCAACAAAACAGGAAAATTACTGACAATTTTGCAGTTGGAATCTTACTGAATTGGTACGAACGACACAGTAGTGCATGTTGCCCAAATGTTGGCTGAATGTCGCATGGACTGGCAGTGAAAATAGGGCCAAGAATCATGAGTAGTGTGCATACATAGCATGCGAGTGCTGCTCGAATGCCATGCGGAACTCTCATGAATGTCGAGTGCTACTCATGCAGCCTTCGCAGGTGCAAGGATTTGCACGCAAATGCTGCACGGCATTTTCACGGATGTCGAGTGTCACTTGTGCAGCTGAAATGATGACACGTTTGTGCACAAAGTGCTAAGGATGGCTGTGGGCTGCTATTATGTGAAAAGAGGCTGTGGAAATACCCCCACCTGTAGACATAGAAGGCAAAGCACTGTAAATAATAACAAAATAAATAATAAATGCTAATGCAAAAAAGCCGAACGTGGGTCCACGGAGGAGAAAAAAAAGTTAGACTAGCATGGATGTGACAGGCTGCTGCATCTCATCAGTATTGTCCCCGTGAGAGCCACTCTCCTCTCCTCCAGCGGTGAAGGAGAAATAGATACAGCTGTCCTTCTCATTTCTCAGGATTGACCAATATACGATCCTCCGCTGGACGGGCTGGGGACGCACACGATCCGACAGATTCTCTGGAAGCCCACCTCTCTGTGCATGGGCTGATGGATTCTAAGAAGCCCACGTCTTTTGATTTGACTTATTTGGCAACAATGTACACCTAAAATAAACATCACAGTATATGAAATTGCCGAGGATATTGTGGTCCTCAAAAACAAAACAAAACAAAAAAAACCAAAGAAATTAATCTGGATTGTGCGCTGCCTCCGCCACCCTCTGCCCCTACATGCACGATGGGTTGGAGCCTGCCCGGCATTATAAAACATTTTCATTGTGGTCCTCAATAAAAATTTAAAAAAAAGAATGAATCCAGATTGTGCACATCCTCTGCTACTGGACAGGACTCCTGCTCCCTAACCCTGCAGGTTGGCGGAGGAGAGGTGGCCATTCCAGTGCATTGAGGAGTGCCTCCAGAGGATGCACTCAGCCCGTGCACACCGGGCCAGCAGCAGCACCATCAGAGGGCTTCTGGACTTTCTCGGCTGTTTCCAGAAGCACTGTTTCTCTCTGATCATCTCTGCTATTTCCCAGGACAGGTTGTGCATGTCTCCCACGAGGAATGTCAGATCCTCATTTTTGTCTCCAATCACTCATAACGCAGTTTCAACCATTGTCAACCCCTCACACAGTTATCTCCCATTTCTTGTACATTGAGAGTCGCAGAGATTACGTCCAGAAGGGTTTGTGATACCCGCGTAACTATTTGGCGAGGAACTTTGTCGTGCAAATTTTTTGAACAGCTCAAAAATCAAGCGACATGCAAGCGGCGCCCTGTGACTCATGCGAGGGGATGGCAAACCCCTCGAGACATCTTGTGAAAAATGACAAAATCCCTCGCCAATACCGTTTGCAGGATTTCACCGCCCAGTGAGATGCTACCCTGGGTGGTTGCCATCCATCCAGTGCTCAAGTTAGTTCTGTGCTATCGTTGATGTGGCAAACACTGGCACCAGCACATGTTCCCAGACCTGACCTGTGTACTTTGATTATGCAAACTAGATTCTACTCCTGGCACAATTCAACCTGTCATAATGTTTGCTATATTTCTTAATAACTTATTTCCATTTATTCCCATGACCAGCTCAATTCAAAAACTCATATTCCACCAGCAGTGTGAAGATTTTTTTTTCTTTTTTTTTTACTACATTGCAAGTACAGTATTCTGCATGAGTTCTATTCTTGCCCTCATCCGTGCAGAGTAGAGAGCTGGTTCGATGTGGATTTCAAAGTCTTCCAAATCATAAAAGGAAGCATCAGTCTTGGATGAAAGCTTTCCTGTTGATTCAAACATCCACCACCATCCTTTTCCGATCTGAGCACTCCTCTGATGATGACATATGTTCTAATCATTGGATCATGTCACATCTTATGCTCTGGTGAACATCAAAAGTCCCACGGTGAGCTGCGGAAAAATTCTCAAAGAAGCAGAGGATGGAGAAGGAAAGAGACTTCCTGGCTTGGTTTGTTGGGGTGGAGAAGAAGAAAATGTTTGACACTTCCCCTTCTGCTCCATTGTGTTTGAAGCACTCTGGGATAAAAGAGGGGTTCTGTATGTTCTCTCTGACTCTGATTAGGACACATCCACTGGGAATTCCACAAATGTACAACAATATATTATTGATATATGTTTCTATTTCGGGATGTCATAATGGAGCCAAACAGAGTATGGCATGATTTTAATTTTTATTTTTTTTGTTGAGTCATTGAACTGTAAAATTACAGAAAACTTTCATTACACAAATCAAGGTAGTTCACCTACAACAAAAGCCCACTCCACAAAAAAAACAAAAAAACAAAACAGCTGGCAAATTCTTCATTTATACCACCTCTTTTTTCCAGCTAACATCCAGTAGCTGCTTGAAAAAAGTGAAAAATTTAATCACCTAAATGTTCACCTCAATGCAATAGCTTTTTCTCAAACTATATTTATAAAATCATCAATTATACATTTATTTTGAAAGAAATTAATAGTTAGGTGTAACAAATTAGAGGGGTGTTTGTTTTTTTTTCCTTTTATTGAATAAGTTGATCCAAGTTTTACTTTTCTTTTTTTTTTTTTTTTTTTTTTTTTTTTTAGGGGGTCCTAGCTGGAGTTAGGAAACTGGAAAACTGATGTACCAAGATGTATGCTGTGCTTAACTGACTTGGAACTCAGAAAAAAATGAGCTGCAACTTGGAAAAGTGCAACGGAATGCCATTCAAGTGGGAATTCCAAGTTGGAAACAGGGGCACCATATATATTAACCAACTTTGCTCATTTGATATCACAGCAATATGACAGCGCACACAGTGAGCAGTAAGCAGAATTACAGTAGCTTTTCATTCATTTCGACTTGTTTGTCGTGTTAGAGGGTGGGTTTATACAATGAATGTACCTAACAGGTACCAATTGAGTTTTGGATGTTAGCATTGCTGTCAGTATGATGGTGGGTCTCAAATTCGTGACAATCTCCTTCAAAATGGCAGATGAAAATTTCGTGGAAACGGACATTGTAGCCATCCATGTTTTCCCGAGCAGATGCACTGGAACACATTTAGATCAGATGCCAGAAATGTGGACTCGGAATTATCGATTTCAGATGTGCTGTGGAATAAAGCACGGCAAACCAACATTAGAAAACTAGCAAACAAGCTATTTTGGTGATGTAACTGCATCATACAGAACAAGTGTTAGTCATTTAAATAACAGTACAACCAAGAAAAGTTAATTTAATTAAACCAGATCAGCCATTATCAACTCTACACATCACTACGTAATTCTATGGGTTAACATTAGCAAGCTTCAAAACAGGATTTCTTCAGGTTATATGCTTCTCAAAAAATTTAAAGGAACACTTTGAAAACACATTCAATCTCAGTGGAAAAAAAAAAAAAAAAAATCATGCTGGATATCTTTCCTGATATGGACTGGGCAATTTGAGGAATGAAAGGATGCCACATTTCTTGATGGAAATTAAAATTGTGAACCTACAGAAGGCTGAATTCAAAGACACCCCAAAAATCAAAGTGAAAAAACTTTATGCAGCAGGCTTGTCCATTTTGCCAAAATTTCATTGCAGCAACTCAAAATGGTACTTGGGAGTTTGTATGGCCCCCACGTGCTTGTATGCATGCCTGACAATGTTGGGGCGTACTCCTAATAAAACGATGGATGGTGTCCCGGGAGATCTCCTCCCAGATCTGGACCAGGGCATCAGTTAGCTCCTGGACAGTCAGAGGTGCAACCTGGTGGCCTTTGATGGACTGAAACATAATGTCCGAGGTGTGTTCTGTTGGATTTAGGTGAGGCAAGCATTGGGGCCAGTCAATTATATCAATTCCTTCATCCTCCAGGAACTGCCTGCATGCTCTTGCCACATGAGGCCGGGCATTGCCATGCACCAGGGAGAACACAGGACCAACTGCACCAGCGTAGAGTCTGACAATGGGTCCAAGGATTTCATCCCAATACCCGATAGCTGGGATATGCCTCACCAGATCATCAGCTACCCACCACCAAACCGGTATGCTGAATGATGTTGCATGCAGCATAACATTCTCTGTGGTGTCTCCAGACCCTTTCACATCTGTCATGGGCTCAGGTTGAACCTGCTCTCATCTGTGAAATGCACAGTTGTATTCTGTGGAAAATGCCAATTGAGCTCCACAATGCTGGCCAGTGAGCACATGGCCCATTATATATTTTTTTTTGAGTTTGAGTTTGCGATTTTCTTTTGTGTTGGATGTGAAGCACTTTGTGGTTTTTATCTTGAAAAGGTGCTAGAGAAATAATTTTTTACTGACTTACTTACAGAACATCGGCCACCCTCACGAAGTCTGTTTCTGATTTTGTGGTACTTCTGCTACTTTTATTATAACTCTGGGATCCCTAAAACTTTTGCAAAGTACTGTATATATACTTATTGTTGTTATTCTAACCTTAAACCTAACCCTAAACCTAACCATAACCCAAACATAAGTTTGTGAAGGCTAAATTCAAGATGCGCATTGCACATCTGTTTGGAAAGTCATGTGAATATGTACACAATACAGCACTTAACTTTTGGTATGATATCTTGCAAGACCTACACTTCAGATCCTTGAGGAATGCCAGCATTAATTTTCATATTGAGATAGATAGATAGATAGATGATTTGAACCAGTTAAAAACAATACCAACAAGGCCAAACAGACTGTGAAGTCTGTCTATGGGAATGAAGTGATTTACTGAATAAGGCTGTCCTCGACTTGGAGAACTAACAGAGAAAATCTTTTTCATATCCATGTAGACCTGAGGTCTTTGTTGCATCATTTGCAACCTTGAGTAATGCTCACTCAGTCCTATGATTTTCCTGAAAACTGTACACACACACACACACACACACACACACACACACACACACACACACACACACACACACACACACACACACACATATATATACACACACCCCCCCACTCTCGCGTATG
>CABFOU010325112.1:0-10324 GCA_900660325.1 Opsanus beta | reverse complement strand
ACTTAGGAGAATGGTCAACATCAAAGTTTTCTATAAGAAAGTATATCATCATCTAGATATCTACACAAACACACAAATATATATTCATATGTGTATATATATATATATATATATATATATATGTATGTATATACCTTTTTATAATATGGCTATTGAAAAGTTTTAATCATATCAGTAATTATTTAATAATAAAAAAAACCACACCGGATTGGAAAGGAGTTCAAAGGTGAATATATTTTGTAAAAGCTCGTGGTAGCTTTGACGCCGCCTCTCCGATTGAGTTTTAAGGCTTGACAGGAAGAAAAACTAACTTTTTTTTTTTTATTATTTGGTGTTTTGCACTTCAGCAAAGAACGCGACACAGCGGCAGCCACTGTAGAAAGTCCCAAATGTTAATAAAACGAGCAGGAAGTCTGATGTTCAAATTAAAACCAAACCCATGAACGCAAATACGGTAACGGCGACAGAAAAGTCGCAAGAACATTTCAGCCTCAACGGCTTAAAAAAGTACGTATGGAACACCGTTTAATTTTGCTGAGCAGCTAACATTTCCACTAAAACTATATTGAACCAATAGCATCACGACAAGTCGAGTCTGAGCACATCAGCGAGGCAAAAATGTGTAAAATACCACTGCGATTGTACGTTTTATGGTAAAAGCACCGACATTGATTGATATACGTATAATTTTTTTATTTTTTTTTTAAACAGTGTGATTGTGGTTGGAATGGATACAGCGTGTAAGAAAACAGAAAATGACACTTCATTTGTGTCTGTGCGACATATCGTAATAAAGAAAAATGCATTTTTAAGGTACTCAGAACTGCCTGGAGCTTGTCGCCTTGTCTAATTTTTTTTTTATTATTATTATTTTAAAACAATGTGTGTAACTAAATTTGGTGCAATTACCATAAAATGTACAATATGTTCACATATCTGCCCCGCTGTATGAGCTGGTGCCGTGCGCCGCAGCATCCACCACGCAACACAGAAACACGATGGATCCTAGATGGCAATTAACCACCCAGGCAGACAACCGATTCATCCCCACTACGGACTGGTACGTTACATCACAATTACATCACTGACGGATGTTATTTTAACAATCTTGTTGTTTTGTTTCACATTCAAACTTCTCTTAAAATGCAAACAGCCCAAGATAATCCGAAGGACTTTCCTCAAGACACAAAATGGTTTTTTTTTTTAATCGATGTCAATCTTGTTTCTTGCTTAAACGGTTCGCAGTTAGCACCTCATTTTCCAGAGAAGGTGTAATTAGCCTGGAACAAAAATTAGTGCCATATTTTCAGGAGTATAAGTCCTGTTTTGTTTTGTTTTTTTTTACTTGTTTGGGAAGTCCGGCAACTTTTTTGTTTTGTGCAACTTACTGTATACATTGTATATTGTTGGGGAGGCGATGGTCTAGTGGGTTAAGTGTCAGGCTTGAGACCAGAAGATCCTTGGTAACAACCCCCCGCCTGACAAGCAAATCACTAAAGGCACTCGGGCAAGGTCCTTTAATCCCCAAGTTGCTCCCAGTGTGCAGTTGAGCGACTTGCATGGCAGCACCCTGACATCAGTGTGTGAGTGCGAATAGGTGAATGTGAGGCATCAATGTAAAGCACTTTGACCTTCTGATTCAGATGGAAAAGCGCTATATAAATGCAGTCCACCAAAAAAAACCTGTTCATTACGAACAATAATAATAATGGTATCAATTTATATCGGCCTTTCCCAAGAATCAACGCACTAAACAAAATAAACTCCAGTAATAAAAGAATAAATCCCCAATAATAAAAAGTACACAACAACAACGCACGAAAATCCCAATTTAAAGAGCTGATAATACACAAAAAAGGTACAATTTATACTCCAGAAAATACGGTGTTTTGACAAAAGTAAGAAAGCCGGATTATGATGCCAAGCACTTCGCAAAGTTTCTCCAACCCTAGAAAAGACGGCTAACACTGATCTCTTCTGCGTGGTTGAAGCTGGGCCATGTGCGGCTTCGGCATATAATCCACTCATTTACAAAATTCACCCTCGAGGCAAATTTTCAGTTTCAAGTTCCTCGAAGAGTTGTTTCGGCTCGATGTCGTGAAATAACGAAACGCCTGTTCTCTTGGATCAAGAAGGCGCCGGCGGTACCTTGACAATCTGTGGGATTTCTACAGTGTCTGCACCATCGTTATTAAAAAGTCTGAACATATTTATCAGGGTCAAACCAGCGATAACGTTTCTTCTTCTTCTCCTTCCGACGTTTCCATCAGCAGAGTCACACGAGTAGTTTATTAGGCGTCCAACGCAACTCTGTTTTTAAGAAATCTTTGTTTAAACAGAACGTGAGCTCTCACTAGTTGGTTATTTGTGCAAGAACATATCGGTACAAGTTGTTTTTGTATTCTTTGTGTACAACGCGGCTGACCGCATTCTTCCGTTAGCTTGTTTTTAGGATTTTTTCCCGGTGTTTTAAAGCAGTCTACATACAGCAGCCTACTGAAACTGCAGTCAACCAACCACACACACTGTACATTATTACCGTTTTTTCCAGAAAGGCTGTTCCAGAGATTGAATTATGTATTGCATCTCAACTTGCTTTAAAAAACAAACAAACAAACAAACAAACAAAACAGAAGTTGTCAAAAAATATATATATGTTCATCAACAGCAACGAAATAGAACCTTCTATTGTGTCGTCTAAAGGGATACTTGGACACTTTTGTCAACAACAGTGTTGGACGTTGTGTGAAGTCGTTTCAACGTTTATTTTTCCCTTCGATCATCCCTGAACAATCGTTTCAATTTTGGAACAAAAGCATCTGAACCATCTCCTGTCTGATCAGCTCGCGACTTTGACCCACCACCTTCAAGAAACAAAAACACACAATACATTTTGTTTACAATGAGGCATAGTGCTATATACATATTTTATATATATATATATAGATATATATATATGTATATATTATAGATTTTCTTTTTTTTTTATATATGTAAACCAGCACATTCTCTCACGTTTTTAGTAGTATACATACTAAGCACAAATACTCCCTCAGTTTGTTTGTGATTAGTTTTCGTTCCGATTTCCATTTTGGACAGCCTGTCTCTCAATCAGTATGTATAGAACTAAATTGTTTTTGTTCGTTTTGGATTCCGGTGAACGTGGACAAGGTGCATCCTTCTCGGCCACTTCACTGCTGTTAATTAAACACTGAGTAAGGCGCCTTTGTACTTAGTGTGCGTTCCTAATGAAGTCAAAGGAGAATTGAGTGATGTAAACATTCAGTTTTTTTGTGTGTTAATAAGGAGTTGATTAAATAGAGAAAAGACGAGTAGGACAGAGAAACAGGGATTCTGAAGACGACCCAGAGCCTCATTTATAAGACTGTGCTTTCAGTTGCACACAAACAGTAGCCAGATTCACAAAACGGCGAGAGTGCACATCACAATACCCTGAAACCTGCACGTAGGACAGCCCCTTGGATCTCGCTATTCACGCTCAACAAAAAAGGTCAACTTAAACGTTGGTGATGTACATGTAAATGACGTATTCTGGCCATTAAAATCAACGTTTTATTGGCCCGTTGACATAAACATGGCCGATGATGGGCGTTGTTACAACACTTCCATGTTCTGGTTTGCAGGAGGAGCAAGTGCTAATCCTCCGCGAGTGACAACAAATAAATTCCAATGAGAGCCCCACCGATAACATCAGCCAGTATGAGCCTTTCACAAACATACTGGTATTATTTTATGGAATAAACAAAGCAGAAAAAAAACACTTTAGTTGTTGGAAATTGTCATTATGTAGTTTGCCCAGAAGAGGGCGCTCCAAATGGCATTGTTTATAATGCTGTCACGCATGGCTGGGACCCCCATCACTCCGTGGCCACATGAGCCACAAGAAACAAAGGCAAAGTGACCAACTGCCATTCATATTCAGTCAGAGTGGTCGGTTTCCAGCTAGGTGGGCCAAAATAGAAAAGAAGTCTGTTTTATGCAAATGCTCAGTGACACGGCAATTGTCAATCCGAGTGAAGGCAGCGTGACGTACATTGGTTATATTTATAGTTATTTACAATAAAGTTCATGTTTCAACTGGAAAAGCATCAAGCCTCAATGACATTTCTTCATAAGGGTTTGATAACGAAATTGGTATCATATCAGCCCCTAAAAAACAAAAAACAAAACCATATTTGTCAGGCTCTAATTCCAACATGAAATCCTGTTCAAAATATCGGCTTGCTTGGGATTCGCCAAACTGCCCGAGGCTAAACTGTTTCAGTGAATTTTCTTCGACTTCCGTCCTGTATTACTGCGAAAACATCATGTTATCATTGGATATGGAGTGAAACAAATTCTCAGACAAAACCCCGATGTCGTGGCGAATCCACCTTTTCTTTTTTTTTGACTCCAGTTTTTAAGGGTCACAACATCGGATCCAGTACAGATCCGTAGTGGGATTTTGTACGTTTTATTCTGGCTGCCCTCCCTGATCCAATTCTGGTTGTACTTGGAGAAACCTGTTCGGCATCTACGCTCACACTTCAGCTGAGTTTTAAAAGTCGTAACTTTTTCATGGTAAGTGCCGAACAGTTCCTTCAAGCACCTGTTTGTGTGTAAGCAAAAGTTATAAACGAGGCCCTTGAACCCACAGAGAAATAGTCAAAGAGAGAAGGGACTGATTGAAATTCTGAGCAAAGAGAGGAGGAGGAGGCGGAGAAGCATATTCCTGAAGACAACTCAAGAAAATTCGACAGGGGAGAAGATCGTGACTCTTCAGCTCCAAGTGTGCACAGAAGCAAACAAACAAACCCCAACAAGCCAACATTAAACCCAGCCACTCCAGACTCCTCCTCGCCAAACCGGTAACTGCAGCGGTGTCCGACTCAAACACAAGACAAAGACGAAACACTTGGATACACAAAGACACACAGCTGAGACTCCAAGAAGCGGACACCTTATAGAAACTGTTTGCAATTAGGCAAGCTAAGAGTTCCAGAAAGAACGATTAAATACCTCACAGGGGTCTAGAAGAGGTTATAGTTCTAGAAAAAACACCTATCAGGTCTAGAAACCCTCATACAGAGAACAGTTTTGACAAAAACAAAGAAAAATGCCAGAATTATACAAGAGTGGTTGGTGGGGAATCGTCCAGGAGGATGAAACAAAACACAGGAGAGTTGGGATGGATGGATGTGAGGTAGAGATGCTCAGCTGATACAGTATCTCCTGCACGAGACCTCAGATTCTCGGCTGATTGCTCTTTTCGGTACGTTCAAGCCCATCCCTTGTTCGTTCCCTGGCTGTGTTATTAGTGGCGCTTTAGCCATAATGGCAGGTGTGGAGGCTCCGGCCGATGCTGCTGGCTGCGTCAGGTACGTAAGTCAGGCGCTACCCGGACTGCACCTCAACCCAAGACTGGTTGTGTGCAGAGGTTACCGGATGGCTTAGCAAGTCTACCTTTTTTTTTAAAGCACCAAAAACACAATCTTTGGGCAAGCAGGACTGGGGAATATGTGATGATTACATTCAAATTCTTGAATACATTCCATTCTGAAAGAACAGATTTGCTTACTTTTATCTATGGTGACGTTTGGTTTCGGTAAAAGTTAACGGTTTCTTACACTGATGTCAGGAAATCGTACTCCAAGTTCAAGTAAATTAGATGAGTTTCTGAAATGATTTATGGATTTGACGTGAAAGAGCATCACACTGGAAAGGTCTCAATGAACCCCGTGGATATGATGAAGTCATCCAGACTATGATGACGGTGGTATAAAAACGCAAACAACTACCATCTTTATTTCCCCATTTTCGACCTGCTTGCTGCAGTCCAAATGTAAACAATAACTGTTGCATTGGGTGTGGCATTCGGGGGTGTCGTTAGGCTGGAGCCTTAACTGGACACATGTTCAGTAGGACCTTAAATACATTGAGACTCCTCTAGATCTGGGAAAAATGTTGCCTGATGATAAACCGTCAAGTGCAACAATGCGGAACAAGAAAACTTGGCCCCTGGGAGACCTCAGGCCGGGTTAGGGTTGGGGTTAGCCCTGGGCCCAGTTCACACCTGGGACCAAGTTCTCTTGTATCCCGATAATGTACTCACACATTTACTGTAAATGTGTTAAACATCTGTCAGTGCTTCAGGTCGTGTTGTACTTGAGTCCAGTCTTGGTCTCAACAAAGTTTCACCTCCTCAAAAGACTCAGTCTCGACCACTCCCAAGTCTTGGTCTTGACTTTGGAATTCTGGAGGGGGCAAGACCGAGCTGAGACCAAGACCGGACTCAAGTACTACAACACTAGCTTCAGGGTAAGAAATTTAAAAGTAACTCACATCCTTATTTATTCAAGTCATCATGGATCCTGATTCAGGTCCTTTGGGTGTGGGGGTTCTGAACGAGTATCGTGTTGGGAGGGGTCATAGTTTCAGTTTTGTCAGAATGCTCCAAACAATTCCAAAGGAGGAATTACCAGCTTCTTCAGAAATTAGTAAAGTTATTGCTTCAATAAAAACTCTTTGAAACAGAATCTTAATCCAAACATTAGCCCCCTCGAGCACAGGCAATCAATGCCTTCAGACCAGTTTTCAACACTTTAAGTGAACACACGACCGTCCAAACAGGGTACAATTTTGTCAGTGCCGTCTTATATGAAGGGCCAGAAGAACAGTTGCGAGTTTCGGGGATGGTGCTTCAGTTGAGGATCATCCAGTTGAACAGTTTGGATTTTTCCCAGATCTAAATTGTGGCCTTAGTGTATAACCCACCTGGCAAACGGATCCTGGAGCAGCCAGCAGTAGAAGCCAAAATGGTCAACATGGCAGAGTTGGAGAGTCAACCGGGTAAAGTGGAGGATTTTAGCTCTGTACAGTGCATAGATCAAATCAAGGAAGCACTACAATTACAAAAAAAAAAATAATAAAACATTATATTTCTTCATTGTAGAGTTGTAAACTTTATCAGTCCCCAAATAAGTACATAAATGTTTTTTTTCTATAATATTCTTTGTCCATAACACACACACAATAAATTGAAAAATTTTATAACATCCACAATTTTTCGCTAAAACAAAGTTTGTTTGTTTTTTTCTGCTCGTTATATGACTGCACAACTCACGGAAAACGCCGCTTTTGCAGCTTCACCACCCGTGACCCCAACAAGAAAGGTTCTTCTCATCTTTCATTAAAAAAAAAAAAAAAAGCAAACAGAACAAACAACACGCACACGCAGAAACACGCCACAACAACAAACGCAACGCAGGGATAGCAAAGATTTGCTACAGAGGTGACCACGCCCGCTGTTCCAACGCGGGGTGATGTCACACCAACACAGACACGAAGCAGCTCCGTTGTTATTGTTGATCAGCTGGTGATCAGCGGAGAACGGAATTGTTTGTAATTTGTTGTACCACTGCTGCCAAGTCATTTCCTCCGTTGCCTTACCGCCTCCAGATGACACGTGGCTTCCTCGTTTTTAAGCCTCGCTCTCCGACAAAAGAAGCTTAAAGAACAACGGGGGCGCTTCTCCTTACTTTATTCCAATGGTAAAAATGTAAACATTTCGCGAGGTCGCCTTTGCGTGGAACGCACGCAGAGGCCCGTCTGAAGGCAGAGCTGTGCTGTTGGAGGCTGTTGCTGCAGTTCACTAAGGCTGGCCAGTCAGCGGCGCTGTTCTGTCAGCGGTGCAGGGACTTCTGGGCCTCCTTCAGCAGAGTGTCAAAGTCCAGTGCGTCGTATTTGCTCTTGATGGGGACTGGACCCGCCTCATCTAAGAGTGGAAGACAAACAAGAAAACAAAGGCGAATGCCAAATTTTGCTCCAGTAAAGCAAACTCCTCCGAAATGTTCTTCAACACAAACTGAAGCCGAGAGTCGGGCCAACAGTCCTTTGCAGTTTAGTTTCGGAAACAAGACTGGTACCCATTCACAGCTGGTTGGACTGGGATGATGCAGATAAAGTGTACTGTCCAAGAACACAGCTGGTGACTGGGAATCAAACCCAGGTCTTCACAACTTACTCCACTGAGCTACCTGTTCCATTCCTCACTTGCATGATGCAAAAAACAATTCCGCCAACAGACAACGTTTAACCTCTCCAGCATCTCTGAACCCTTAACTGGATCTTTGTCGC
This sequence comes from Opsanus beta, assembly GCA_900660325.1. Lineage (NCBI taxonomy): Eukaryota > Metazoa > Chordata > Actinopteri > Batrachoidiformes > Batrachoididae > Opsanus > Opsanus beta. Next base: position 2,188 of record CABFOU010325112.1, on the reverse strand, counting down.
CCCGCAGTACAAAAAAGATTCATTGATGCTCTTCAATTAATCAAGTATTTAGATATTTTTCCAGAGTATAGGTCTCAGTTTTTTTACTAGTTTGGGAGGCCCTGTGATTTATACTACAGTACGACTTATATACACAAAAAAAAATCATATTTTCTTGTCCATCTTGCTTACGTTTGGAATTTAACAATCCTTATATTACACACCACAAGCAGAGGGCTTTCTGCATAAATCCACTGTTCCTTTCTCCACGCTACTATCAGCCAGTAATCTGCATGCATCTGATGACTTTTTTTGTCCAAATTGAATCAAATAACATCTAATATGTTGTCCAAATGCATGTTTATTTGTCCATCTTGCTTATTTTTGGAATTAAAAAGTCCTTTTGTTAAGTAACAGCACAAGCTGTGGTGTGCAAATGCGGCCTCAGGGAAACACTGTGTTGATAAGCGAGATCGACATACAGAAAACAGGTAGGACTAATTTTTTTTGACAGGTGTGACATGTACTCCGGCGCAGCTTATACTCCAGAAAAACTTTGAAAAATTACACTTGCACAGTTGTCACAAAAACTGCAGGACATTTCAGCTGCTTTTTAGTGCCTTCATCTGTTTTTATGTTTAATGTATTAACCTAATGACAATGCAGTAAATACTGGAGCATCTTTGAGAAATTTCAGTCTAGAACCACTTTCTGAGAACGGTTAACTGTATTTAATTATCTCCACATTCAAGAAGAGAATGAAGATACGATATCTCAATTTTATGTTTTCAGAACTTTTTCTTCGCACATTTGAAAAGTTGATTATAATTGATGGTGTAAAAGTTTGGCCTAAGGTGGGTTTCATTTGCATTATGGAGTTCCTCAAGGACCTTTTCTTGGCCCCATTTTATTATTTCCATATCAGCTACCTTTGGGCGTTTTTAACTCAACGTCACTTTGTGGCAGTTTGTCTACGTTTGTCTCGGCAAGCGAAGTAGCTTATACAACTGTATGATCTCTGATTGAATTGAGTAAACATTAGATTTTTGACACAATTTAAAAAACATAAACCAGAGACTGGTGTTATTGGACCTGAGACTACTCCAAGAACCCTGCAATCGATAAATACCATAAATAACTATCCACATTTATCTTACCGAACTGTACACTGAGAAACTGACTTCGCCCAGTGAAATTTTACTCCACTTGTGCCACTGAGCTTTAATATTTCAGTTCCCGTTGTTTCTGTATGTGTTCCTTACCCATATCTATGTAGCGTTTTCTCATCAGCCTCCTCAGGCCCACAATTCCATTCTGGGAAACTGTCTCCTGATCTCTATGGTGTCTTTGGACGCCAGACTGCCGGATCTTGATCACTCCACAGCGCTCCCTGCAGCCAGAGCAGAACATACGCATTAATTTAATGGCACACAGATGAAGATAGTATCTATTACCATTTGTACAGATGTGGAAAACCAAATCAATCATATGGATCCTGTTAAATTTATGAGCACTTAAATGGGCTAAGGTGACCCGGAACAGAGATGAAGCTGAAACTTTCTTGGTTTTTGCTTTGGGTTCTTGTGTGTATTTATCACAGTAAGAATAGGATTGATTGGAAAAGTGACCACTAGGATACAAAAGTAGCAAATGACAACTCAGACATGAAATGATATGCTCGGTGTGTTTTAGGGAGGTACACACCGAGCAGACAGTCGGCCATCTTTTAATTAACAGGAGTGGCTAAAGAGTTTACCTGGGTTGTTATTTAGTGTTTATGGTGGAGGCGTGGCCACAATATTGATTCATGACAAGTTGAACCTTTCAAACACAGGTGCATTTCATGAGTTACACAATCTAGTTGATCAGGCGACTTCACTGCTCTACAATGACGCTCTAATCGTGTAGGGGTGGTGGCCAAGTGGTCAGTGCACTTGGTTTCAGTGCGGAAGGTTCCTGGTTCAAATCCCACCCCTGCCACATTTCTCCATGTAATGTGGAGTTGCGTCAGGAAGGGCAATCGGCGTAAAACTTGTGCCAAATCAACATGTAGATCCACCTTGGATCTGCTGTGGTGACCCCGAGTGAAAACACGGGAGCAGCCAAAGGGACTTACTAATGATGCTTTAATCGTGACGTCGTCTAGTTACCGATCACATTATCATCCGCCGTCCACCCATCGTAATATCACCAGTGACTGTTTAGACCC
>CABFOU010325091.1:0-10231 GCA_900660325.1 Opsanus beta | reverse complement strand
AAAAAAGAAAAAAAAGAGGGGGTGGGGGGAGCAATGCATTAGAAAAAACTGTGTATAGTCATATTTTTTTCACCATGATGGATTATTCCTCTCAAAATTGTTTCAACCATCATCAAACTGATTTTAATGTCATACCAGAAAGAACTGCAGCCAATTGGACCAAGAATGTTAGAAAAACATATGTTTAACTTCTACAGATCAGTTATAAGGGTCAGAACATAATTTATGTAAAAGTAAGTCCTTTAAGCTTCTACTTTTTTTTCACTTGGGGTCACCACAGCAGATCCAAGATGTATGATGCTAATATCTCAGGCTCAAACATGAACATGCCCAGAATAGTCATTTCATTTTCTATACCCACTTACGCCAGTTAAGGCGTAAGTAAGGCGGGGGTGCTGGAGCCTATCCCAGCAGTCACTGGGCGAGCGGTGGAGTACACCTTGGACAGGATGCCAGTCTATCACAGGGCCACATATAGACAGACAAACACAGTCATACCTATGGGCAATTAAAGTTCCCAGTTCATCTAACCTGCATGTCTTTGGAAGCGGGAGGAAGCTGGAGCACCCAGAGGGAACCAACACAAACATGAGGAGAACATGCAAACTCCACACAGAAAGGATATGGTATGGAGCGATCCCAGGACCTTCTTGCTGTGAGGCAACAGTGCTAACTACTAAGCCACCATGCTGCCCTGATCAGAATAGTCCTTTAAGTATTTCCCAACGCGGTATTTAATCAATCACAAAGGCTTTTCTTGTGTCAGGTTGTGTTTATCAAAACTAAATTTATGACTGTTAGCATTCCTCCTTTGGTGTGTGCTGAATATGTGTCTTTGTTCATGCAGTGACATGTGGAGAGCAGCCTTTTGCTAATGGAATCCGGCCTGAGTGATCTTTGCAGGGGACCTTCACGGTGAAACCGTCAGCTTCAGAGACCACACAAATACAGATTGTCTGGTTATTTGTGCTAAACTGACTTTAGTGCAACAAATGATCATGCTGACAGCAGTTCTACTTTTAAAGCAGCGTGTTTATTCTGATGTATGTGATTATTTTGGTTTAAGGAAAAGGGAAACGCTTTACTTCGGTCTGCTGTTGTATCAAACGGTATAAAAGATTTTTAATGAACATAGCATATGATTCTTTTATCTCTTAAAGCTATAGTGTGTAGGATTTAGGGTTGTTAGCAGAAATTATATATATTATTATAAATACTCAGACAAAGTCAAAGTCACTTAAATCCCCTTTCCTCCCCATTTTGATACTCGGTTTGAACTTCAGCAAGTCGTCTTCACCACGTCTAGATGCTAAATGCTTAAATGCATTAAGTTGCTGCCATGTGATTGGCTGATTAGCTATTTGTGTTAACAAGCAATTGAACCGGTGTACCTAATAAAGTGAGTGTACGTATTGCTTATCACAAGAGAAAGCAAGGGAGCATGAATCCACATTGCCAAAGAAGCAAAAACACAAAGGGAAACAAAATTGTGACTGTTGATGGCATAATGTAATCTGCAACCTCACCACTGGATGACAAATCCTATACACTGTAGCTTTAAGAGATACGCCTTAAAATGAGAACATTTGATAACTGCAAGTTAAAATCTTTCAGCCAGCACAAGACCAAATATGGGCACTGATAAGATAGCAGCTTTGGTGATGAAAGGAAAACAGATCTGATTACCTTTGGGCCACACTGAAGCAATATGATCCTTCATATTGATCCATTTATGACAATGACAGAAACCAAAGATGGTCTCAGCCTTCCTTTCACAGATACTCTGGAGCAGACAGTTTATACAGTGTAAGTGTCACAATAAGTTTATTTTATTCTCAGTATGCTGTGTGCTCCAGCAGCAGTTAGACGTCCACCTGTGTGATGAACAATGGCCCACATGTTCTTAAAACTCTTTTATGTGTGCATTCAGCCTGAGCAAGCAGGTGACAGCTGTCCATGTCTTTTTCTTTCATTGTCCTGTGCAGACAGTGGGATCCTCCCTGCGACTGCTGATGACCGAGGCAACCTCTCGGTTCAGCCTCATTCCAGCAGAGATGTGTGAAAGTCAAGATTCTCTGAAGACACACTGAGACACGTCTGCAGCCTCAGACTATGAATATATTATTCATCAAAGAGTGGGAAATATCGTCTTTAGGAAAAAGCTTTAGTCGGAGGCACACAAATTATCCTGTATCCTTAGATTTACAAACTCTGTGTCCGCAAAATAAAAAAAATTAGATTTATAACCCTAACATCTCCAGCTTGCACTTAAACAGTAAAACATATGACACTTTAAAAGGCATGATTTACTTTTTATTCTTTAATAATATACAGTGTGTGTTTTTTTATTTTTAACACAGTGAGGACAACCGCTAAAGTATACTTTCTGAAATAATGAAAGGTATCAGAGGGCTGATGAAAATCCTGTGTACTCTGTACAAACATGACTTCCTTTTATGACTTTTTTGTGACTCATCATGACACCACTTATACCAATCAGTCAATCAATCACAAATATTTTGCTGATCAATATTAACGAGATCATCTCTCTAGCCCTATTGATTCCTGAGATATATAGCAGAAAATATGTTTTGTTTTGTTTTTTCTCACCATGTTTTCTTGACTTTGAAATTAGCCTAAGCCTCTCCAAAACTTAATCTTCTTGAGATATCTGCCGAAATAATATTCCCACTAAGCTTGGTGAAAATCTGTTGAGACATTTTTTAGTCATCTTGTTCACAGACAGACAGACAGACAGACAGTTCATATAAAGCACCATTCTGCTTTGTGTGAACCTGATCCTGTCAGACCTCAGAAGTAAAGCAGAACAGGTCCTGATTAGCACTTAAGATTAGCACTGGAAGACCACTTCAGAAGACCAGGAGCTGTGTGTGTTTCCCAATGGAGAAGTGCAGTTGCATCAAGAAGTGTATCCAGTGTAAAACTTGTGCCAAATCCCAGTGTGGATCTGTATTGGGTGCCTGAACTACCAAGGGCAGCTGCAAGACAAACAACTGTACACATGAAGTACAACATGGGCAGACACTCTGGCAATGTCAGCCAAGGTCTGGAAACATACATTGGTGTTGCGTATTGGTGCATCCACGACACTAAGTAACTGGCTTGGGTGCTAAATGGCAACCACCGAGGCAGACAACAGGTCCAACCCCACCAGTGGCAAGAACCCATCTATCTGCTGCATCTATCTGCAATTTGTTTTTACACAATCATTCCAACAGTACCACTGGAGCCTCCATAGAGACCTAGTTCCAAAGACATCCAGCTTTTGTTAGGTTACTAGTTAGCATCCAATCTCATAAACATATAGTAAGACAGGAAACACCAGGACCTTAAAGATGTGGATGTTAAGGGAACGTCCAAACTTGACACATACGCATTGTGCAGGTGCTGCATCCACCATAGTATCGAATTGGCTTGGAACCTGGAAGGCAACCACCCAGGCAGACACTGGTGCATCCCCACCACATTCCCACATTCCATTTAGATCACCAACTGTCAGATTGCACACACATTTCCCAAAAACAGTCTGATCTTGAGGTCTAGGTGCATTTAATCTTGGGCACTGAGCAGAGCAGTCTGTGAGACTTCCACTAAATACTCTATGGAGCCAGGACAAATCTGTGGTCAGAACTGAAATACTGGGATCTTCTGTAGATCCTACAGTTTTGCAGTAATCACCAGTGTTTTCCCACACAAACACTGACAATCTGCTTTGGAACACTGTCGGTATTAGGATACCATGTCACACGTGGGTCTGGAAATTGAAACTAGGATCTAGATACTTATACCTTCTTCTCCTGGAATAGTATCGGCATTGGTCAAACACCTCTGTCCAGGGATGTCATGACTCCATAAGATCTCACGTGTCTCTCAATCTCAAAGGCCTAGGCCCCAGAGACATGACGATAACTACTAATGTAAGTGTGTTTGGCATTTTCACCGCACACCGATATGTCTCTCATGGTCGGGTGCAAGATTCTGGATTTTAGTCTTAATCTGAGACTAGAGATTAAGAAGCAATAAACATAAAAATGCAATATCTATCTATCTCTCTCTCTCTCTCACACTCACACACACTCACACACACACACACACACACACACAAGAACAAGGGTCCTCAGACAAACCTAATCAAAAAGCTAATCAGTATTCTCTGCCATCTGTTCTCTCTTTTGGGACATTATAGCAAATCTTTCATTTTAATAACAGTTATGTTCAGCATGCTGGGATGAGATTTTCATTTCAAAATGAAAAACTCAAGAGATGAAGGAAATGCAAATCCCCCATCAGGCATTGGCAACACATATTGCTTGATGGGGAAATCCATATTCATATATTTACTAACGGAAACTCTTCTTTGATAACCCCACCAGTCATTTTGTCTTATGAAGCAATTGTTGCATTGCCTTATTTTTGTTTTAAGGTTTAGGTGTTTGCCAGTTTCTTAATATCCAAATAATGTAAGATCATTCTTAAACAGAAAAGTCCAACGATACCACATACAAGGCAAACTAGTGACTCAAAGAGACAAAGAAAGGTCATGAAAATATACCAGAACTATCTGCTCTCCAGATTTGTAATGTATAAGATAAGAGCACAAAGTCTGAAATTACACAACAAACATAACAACAGCATCAGCACATGGATATAGATAAACACAAAAGCTTTTAAATTTATGCCTACACAGACCTCTACCCACACAACATATACATGATGACAAACCATCGCAAGGACATCATCTATCACAGTGACACGTACAACACCCCAATGAACACATGCACAGAGAGAGAGAGAGAGAGAGAGAGAGAGAGAGAGAGAGAAAAAAGAATGAAGCAGTCCTATGTTCACATGCCGTTTACTGCATGTCACACTTTTTAAGTGTCCTAAAACACATTACACATTTATTAAATGCACCTATATTGTGGATACCTGTGAAGAATATACACATCATGCAATCATACAATCCTCAAATACAAAGGCATTTTAGTCAAGTTAAACAAAATTTATTGGATATTCACATACACACTTTCGTGCTAAGATACACGAAATATATATCACAATATATATCATAGCTCAATCCGCAACAGAAAATGCAGTACTTGTAACATTTAGCATGATGCCAAGTTTCAAAGATTTATTTTCCTTTTTAACTTTGTCAGAAATCACATCTCTTTTTATCCCCCACTGGCTGAAAGGCCACACGAGGTGTCTAGTGTGTGTGTGCATGTGTCCGTGCATCAGTCACACTTTCTTGTGCCCAAAATAATTTAAAGAAAAATTTATTTGACTGTCACCAAAAAGGAGTTAGACATTCAAAATGATTGCATCATGATAAGGTTTCACCAAAAGCCCAAGCAAGAAAGTAAGTCCTATATTGACCCTGAGGCCCATTGGTGTTGGTGCTTATCCTCGGATTCCATAGCATGGAGCAGATGAAAGTCTATGACTCTCCCTGGATGGGATGTCAGTCTGACTCAGGTTACTTCCCCAGCCAAGGCTGGTGCCCATTTACAGCTGTGTGGTCTGAGACAATGGAGATAAAGTGTCTTGTCCAAGGACACAGACAGGTCATGTCACTCTCTAAGGACCTCCCATTTTACTGATCAAACTATTGACTATTGTAATTTATTATCATCTGACAACCAAAGTTGTTGTTGGTTTTTTATTTTTATTTTTTATTTTTGGTCATATCAGCTGGGTCTTTTCACATCCCTACACGAACCAATCAGCCACATAAAACAAACCCCAAAAAAAATAAGTGAGAGAAATTAAGTGGATCTGCAAACAGCATCAAAACGTGGGAGGGGAGAGCAGACACCAAAGCTCCCTGAGGTGACGAGGTGAAGCATTAAGTAAGTTTTGTATTGTTGAAAGTTAGTATTTGTCCATCAGTGTTAACTTATATTTCCTTTTCTTGTTTTCAATTTATTTTTGTTGTATGTACATCCAGATTGTATGCACCCCATACAGCCTTTGAGATGGAGAGATAGCTGGAAAGAGTTTATGGAATCATGAGGTCGCTGGACAGAGGTACAAGGGTCCACGTCTTTAGGGTCCTGGTGCTTCTTGTATTGCTGTATGGTTCTGAGACTTTGACACAAACTATATCATAGAGAGCCATGATGTGATGTGCGATGGTTCTGTCACCTCTATAGCTGCAACGGGACTGGCATTGAGATACAGAATCTGCCACAATAAATACCCTCAAGCCGATGGTTGCATGTAGACAGCAACAAATTTGCAACAGACAGTAACAGATTTGCAACAGACAACAACCTGCTGTTCCCATATTTGTCACAGTCACTCCCCATATTACTGCATACAGATTGCATAGAACTGCCAACTTGTCCCCGTTCACTCGCATACCCATAGCAGGCAACTCCGTCTAATGGGCATTTTATCGCCGACTGAATGTGCAACAGACTGTGGGTGGCCGTAGACCTGGTCGCCATTTCTGACATGCTTATTTCAGGGATTTGCAACGGTTGCAACGCCAAAATATCAATGCTCCATCCCCGCAGCTGACTACACCTTATTTGAAGACCAATATGCCCATGGGTGCACAGATGAGCAGAAGTGTGCACAGATGAGCAGAAGTGGGTGATGGGCATGAAAATGACAACTGCATTGACTGGAAACGAAATGATACTTATTGTGTGGAAGATAGGGCCCCCTGTGTTTTCACTGAATGCTGCTCTATAATATGTAAAGCAGCTTTAGTCGCTAAAATGACATGAAATTATTATATCACATGAAAAGAGTAACAAGACCACCAGTTCTGTACTTATCTACATAAAATTCAAGCAGAATGTGTTGATCTTACCTTTGTATGCTTTGCCTTTGTGTAATTATTGAAGTGGTAGTTTTGGAGATTGTTTCTAGCGGGTACTGCCTCAGTCAGTTTCATGCAGCAGAGATAAAACGGCAGTTAAAATCACATTTTGATTACATTCTGTGTGTTGTCAAGCTGTTTTCCAAACAGTTACACAAAGATGATTACTACAAAGCAGATCACGTCCTACTGCCATAAATCCAGCGCGCTTGTCAGGCAATCACAGAGAGACGGTGACTGAGTGCTCCACACCAGTGTGTCTGCAGCTCTGTGATCATGAGCACTTTAATAACTATCAACAAGATTTGTACTTGTCAAAGACACAGGAGATATAACATCTCACTCTCTGTCCTCATAAAGCGGTAAATAAATCTTTCACTTCAGGCCTGCAACAATAACACAATATATCAAAACTGAAATGATGCGTATGACTGAAATTGATTTTTTTTTTTTCCGTTGCCATTTAATCTACATTTAATGTGGAAGGCTGAAGTAAAATATGGTAACTCATATCAACTACAAAAAATAATTGAATTTTGTTTTATGAGATCTGAAAGTATTGTGGATTATCTTGTATGAAATGGCTATTTGTGATTGTGATTTTAAATACCATTTTCCTTTTAACTGTATCAAATAACTGTTTCATTTCATCTAGAATGACAATGGGTGAACAGCACATAAGGACTTATTTTGGGCTATGTGCCCATGTGCAAATTATTAAATTAACATTATAATATAAATCTAAGTTGTTTTTCCAAGCCAAGTGTGAGGCATGTGGGAAAAGACTGAGAGGGGTATGGGTGATTTTTACACTGACTGAATTTTTCTGAAATTTGCAATTGGCCAGCCCAATGTAGCTTCATTACAGCTGTCAAATGAGATAAGCAGTCCTTTGATGTCAGCTCAAATGAACATGTTTTTCCACCTTGAACACACACACAAATCCAATTATGCCCTAATTGAGTGTTAGTAGGCTCATTGATTATGACAGTGGCACTGCAGCTGATGGAATCGAAGACAAATGTCCCTTGCAATTAGTTCCAACAGCCAGCAGGTCTTTAGCTGGTATGATTTAATACTGAGGCAATAATGATACTACATTTAAATTGACTGTGCATATAAAAAACATTAAAATGCATGTAATATATAAATCAAAAATGTCAAGATTAGTCAATTTTGTACATCCAAATGAGATGCAGTTTTATCATTCTTTATTAATCTGAGACAATATAAATCAAATCAAGACTGGTCTAGTGAACTGTGAAAATCCCAAAATGTTTCTTTTAATTCCAGTGCAATGAATTACAAGAGCTGAATTCCAAATATCTCATCCATCGTCGACACCTGCTTACTCCAATTAAGGGTCACAGGGGGCTGGAGCCTATCCCAGCAGTCATAGGGCACGCGGCAGGGTACAACCTGAAGAGGATGCCAGTCTATCGCAGGGACACATATAGACAGAAAAACACATTCACACCTATTGTCAATTTAAAGTTTCCAATCCACCTAACACACATGTCTTGGGATGTGGAAGGAAGCTGGAGCACCCGGAGGGAACCCACGCAAACTCCACACACTTAGGCCCCAGGTGGGAATGGATCCCATGACCTTCTTGCTGTGAGGCAACAATGCTAACCACTAAGCCGCCTCCAAATAGCTCATAAATACTTTAATTTACTAAAATAAAATTGGGAAACCCTTTGCTTCTAGGTTTGTGTTCTGCTGTAAGAGCAGGTTACTAATTTTAGTACCATTTTTTTTTTTTCAACAAAATAACTGGAGTCAGCTAGTTAATAATTATGTTGTGTGCTTTTCTTCATGACTTTGCATCTTCAGTTGTTTTGGAGTCAAGGTTCAGTTTAAACAAAACATTATTTTGTTTAATACAGCAGAACAGCAGTTGCATGAATGTGCATTCTCTTTATGCAAAATTCAAAAAGAGGTCATCTTTACCTTATCTGTGCTTGAATGTTGGTGGCCTCTGGACTTTTTAGGATGTGTCAAAACCTTAAAATAGTGGAGAATCAATGAATGCCCTGATTGTAGCACTTAGTAATTTTCAATTTAATTTCAATTTATTTATACAACACCAAATTGTAAATCACCTCAAGGCACTATATATGAGAAAGGTCTAGACCATAGCCATTGGCAACAGTGGTAAGGAAAACTCCCTTCTCATTTTTGATTATAGGAAGAAACCTCAAGCAGTCCAGCAGTAGGGGGGCATCTGCTACAGCCATTCTAATAAGACAAAACAAAAAGCACTACACAAGATTGAGAGAACATGTAATGACAGAAATGTTGTAGCTAAAGAATCACATATAGTCCAGTGTAGAGTGAGTCAAAAGTGTATCGGTTTGTGAATGAACAAAACTATGTTCAAGACTTGTGAATGAACAAGACTAAGATCCAGGATTTTAATGACTTCCTTGATTCAGCATTCAGATGTGTATGTGTTTGTGGTGAAAGTGTCAAACTTGTAGAGAGATCAAGAATTGCCCCAGAAGAGCTCAGGGAGTCATGAGGTTCCTGGACAGAGATGTTTGGTGACACTGACAACTTTGCAGGAGAAGAAAGGTCCAGGTCTTTGGGGTACTTGTACTTTGTCTTAGGCTAGTATCTCACTGACGCAAAACTGGTGGAGAGGAGGCAGAGACAGAAAATCGTGCGAAAACGCGATAACTTTCTCGTGTGAAGTCTCACTGAATTGGTCCCCCCGATACGTGCGTGTGTGATGGCCAACTGTCCGCTCAATGCCATCTGGCGTGGCGGCGAAAATATGTCCACAAATCTCAAGCAGTCCGCACACATACAGCGCAAGGGACACTGACATGCCGCGCAGCACACGTGAAAGTTGAGCGGCACTGACACATCCTTTGCAGGCACAAGGATTTGCCAACAAATGCCGCATGGCACTCTCACGGATGTTCAGCACCACTGGCATGGCTGACGCGACATCAAGTTTGCGCACACAGTACTCAGGATGGATGTGGATTGTTACATTGTTATTATGTGAAAGTATCAGGGACTGGGACTTAGTCAGACTTAGCTGGTGGACTCGTTTGCTGGGAGCAGAGAAAACAGACTGGCTGGAAGTAGATAACAGTTTTATTATAATAATGTGCAGAGGCTGAAGGTCCCTAGCTGCAGGGAGGCATGCCCGTCTGGCGGTGGAAATAGGGAACTGCAGACTGGAACAAAACAGGACTTCTATGGCTGAGACAAACGGGGGACCAGAACCAGAAGGGGGCGCCGAGCAGAACAGTGGAGGAACTGTGAAGGAGGAGACAAGCAGGTCAATAACAGATATTGGTAACCAGTCTCTAAGCAGCCTGAATAAAGGCGTTAGCAAAAGTAGTCTTTTGGCTCCACTCAGCG
>CABFOU010325087.1:0-12920 GCA_900660325.1 Opsanus beta | reverse complement strand
ATGCTGGGGAAGAAATTGGGCTTTGCCGGCGGAAAAAATGGTAAAGGAATAGATTTTTGTAAGTATTTGGAGTGGTCCGAGCTGGCCATCATTTTATAAATTGTACTGCCCGTAGTGGCTCGACAGTGGGCCAAATTTCCACCAGGCCAGGGGGCAAATCGCAATGTCGAGCCGTGTCAAATCAAAAAAACATCGCGAGATGACGCCACAGTATAACGGCGCTGTGATGAGACTGTAACGGCGCAGCACCGTTATTCCATTGTCTGGGGAGAATCCTGTAGTGCCATTTCTCTCTGATAACACACAGAGCTATCCGCTTGACCGCGTTGTCAGGGAAACATTCATTTATGTTTGGGTTGTGGTTATGGTCATGGTTACGGTTGGGGTTAGCGTTTCCCCACAAATTACTTAGTTACACAAAGGGGCTATCCAACTCCTCACATATTGACATTGGATCATAACAAACCATCTGTGTAAAAAAGTGAATCGTTGGGAATGAGAATCTGTTGCCCTGGGTGTTACTTCACATGGACACGGTAGGTTCTCTGATGGATGAGCCACTCACTGGAGCATCCCTCATATGTACAAATACTGCGTTTCAATACCTGAATGTTTGGTGATGATGTAGTGGAGCACTGTTCTCTTTCTCACCTAGAAATGGAAGAAAATGAAGAGGAGGAAAAACTCCTTTTTCACCTCCTTTACCAGTCACTCATCAAGTGGCTCATTATTTTTGGTTTTCTGTTCATCTCTTTCATGTCAAGGCAGATGGCATAGGAGTTGAACTACCAATACGGAAACCTGGGTTTCATTGCTGGTCATCCTACCTGCCTGTTTCCTTTGACAAGACACTTCATCTTCTTTTGTCCCAGTCAACTCAGCTGTAAATGGGTACCAGCCATGGCTGGAGAAGTACCTGTGATAGACTGGCGTCCTGGCCAGGGGGAGTTGTAGACTCTCATCCACTTCACGCTACAGAATCCAGGTACAAGCTGGATCAAAACTACAGTGCTGGACTTGGCCAAGTGACGTTCATGTCTCCGGGTCGTTGAGAACAAAACACAGCTAAGAAAGGAACTTATGAGTCATGAAGCCTCTGGACAAAGGTGTTTTTTTGGTGATGTTTTGGCTTTACAGGAGAATGGAAATCCAACTTTTTGGGTCCTGGTGCTTCTGTCATACTGCATGGTTGCAAGACTTGGACACTCATCAGTAACAGGGCAACAACTGGATGTCTTTAGTACTGGGTATCTTCAGTGGATCCTTGGGTACCACTAGAAGGACTTTGTGTCAAATGTAGTTATTTGGAGAGATTCAGATTTGCTGTACAACTTGCATTTACTCATGGGCTCAATGTTGATTATCCCAGCAACTTCAAAACAGCAAGGGGACACCTACCTGTCAGTTGGCTGCAGCAGATAGATGGGTACTTTCCGGAGGTAGGGATGGACCAATTGGCTGGCCAGGTGGTTGTCATCCAGGACCCAAGATGGCTCCATAGTGTGTATGCATGATGCACTGCACCAGCATATGCTCCCAAAGCTGACCAATTCCCACGTCAGCAGTTCCCATTATTGAAGTTCTACATGTCCACATTCATCACAGTTGACACACACCAGGAGGTTCACATAAAGTACAACCTTTGTCTTATGATCATGTGGTCATGCCACAGAAGCATAATAATCCGCCGCCGCATGCTTTGTGAGGTGTTCAAGATCACAGTTTTCAGCAGTCTCTTTCTGGCATTTTCTCACATCAGTTGAGACTGATTCAGATTTTAAGATTTCAGTACCTAAAATCCTTGAGGTTGCTGGCAAATGTGAACCAGTGAGCCGCCTGAAATTTGATTTTGATCAAACTGCACAAAATCAGTGGTTTCTGTTTTCCTGTCATATTCACCCAAGCTTTGTTGGAAGTGAGGTTTGTGTGTAGTAACTTAAGAAAATGAAGGCTGGAGCTCACGAGAGCCACTTGAAGGAGTCACATGTCAAACAAAGGCACTTTCTGTGAATCGGCAGGTTGAATGAAAAAGTACTGCAAAGCAGGACTGAGATTCAAAGAGTGGCAAAGAGGCAGAGCAGCATATCAGTCAGAAGAATATAAGAAGTTGGTGGAAAGCGATGACGGCGAATTGAAGGACACTGACTCTATTATAGATTATCTTCTCTGCCTTTGTGCGCACAGATGGCCATGCGGCAGAATATTACGTGCCTTATGGCTCTTTGTGAATATGAATTGTTTCAAATGCATGCAGTCTATATTTCCAGCCGTGTGTGAGGATAATATTTCATCGTAATATGTTGAATCTTTGAATCTTAAGCGTACGATGCTATATGAGGTCTTCAGAATATACAATAAGATCAAACATTTAGCATGTTTTGACACTTAAGTTGATTTGTGCACTGCTCTTCTTGAATTTTAAACATAAAATTCATGAGTTGGTCTTAATGTTGTTTGGTTTTCACAACCCTCCAGTACCACTGATGAACAGCAAAAATCTTCACTGCCGTTCTTGCAGTCTTTATGAGGAGAATTAACAGACGTGTCGTGTTAATGAATGTTGTTAATCTTCACCCCGCTGCCCCATCCGACACAGAGACACACACACACACACTTCACATCGTCTGTGTCTAATCACGGGGTATCAGTCTGGAGAGATTAACACACTGATCACGTGCTGTCAGAGGGTCTATGCGGGGTCTCTCCGAGGTGTGAGCCATGAAAGGACTGAACACAGGATTTGGGTTTAGTTGTATTTAAACATCCAAGCAACTGTTGACGAAAGAATGCGGAGCTGATCTGTAAATGATGGCGCGAAGGAGCCGAGACAGTCGCCCGTGCAATGAC
The DNA here is from genome assembly GCA_900660325.1 of Opsanus beta. Taxonomy (NCBI): domain Eukaryota; kingdom Metazoa; phylum Chordata; class Actinopteri; order Batrachoidiformes; family Batrachoididae; genus Opsanus; species Opsanus beta. The sequence goes on along the minus strand of CABFOU010325087.1, from coordinate 10,073 downwards.
AGCCATTGTGATGAAAGTGCTGCCTGATGAAAGCTGTTTTTGTTCTAGTGGTGACTTTTTTTGTTTTGTTTTGTTTTTTCTTCTTCTTCTTCTCCAGAGTGAATTCAGTGGGAATATTGACTGAGATTGTTTGGTTAGCACAGTACTCTTCCCCCCCATCATGGCATCGCTTTCCTGTCCCATACATTATGATCCAGTTAATGCATTCTGACCCTTATTATACCGAGTCTCTGCTCAGCAGCTTTTTTTATCCTTTAACCCCGGGGTTAGTGCCACTTTCGGCTCCGTTACTGCTCTGCCCTGCGTTAGCCGCAAATCCCCCCGTCTTTGGTTCTTTCTTTCTTGCTCTTCTCTTCACTTGCTCAGTTGTTATCCAGTAACTTTCGATTTATGATGTTGCTTGTTATTATAAATACCCTTGCAGGGTTTAGCAGAAAGGTTATGTTTGGCCCATTCTGTCTGCAACCCCAGAGCACTGTTGTGTGATGATAACGATGATGGATTTGGAAGCTGAGGTGTGCGCTCATGTCGGTGCTTTTGAGCGGATGACTCTGTCTGATAGCAGGATTTGCACATAGAAATGTGGCACTTTCGCAGACTGATGACGTGAACCGATAAGTCGTTATCTTGTAGTGGTCATCTTTATTTGATCTATACCAAGTTATGTGGCTGTTAATGTATGAGTTGGGCAAAACGGAGGCTTCAGCACAATATCAGGCCGATGATGCTCAGGTTTATTGATGCCGCTGGTGAAGTCTGACTTGTGGTTCAGAGTCTTTTTGTGTCAAAAATATTGGCCTATCTCATGAAACTTTGTACTGCATTTATTCTGCCTGCTGTTATTTGCTATGTTTGGAGTGTTAACACAAAGTGGAACAGGCAGCCTCTGCTTCATGGTGTTGGAGGGGGAGATTAAGGACACATTGCCAACATCAAAAATGTGTTTTAATTGGGAGGGCACTCTGAGAGCACATATTTCTTCCAAGGCCCAACAGTCTCGTTTACGTCTTCGACATATTCCTTTGATCCCTTGTTTTCACTGTGAGAGGTTTATTTATTTGATTGCCTCTCTAGTATTGTTTGTTTTTGATCATTGACCTAAGATGATCTTTGATCTTAACCTTTGATCCTGATCACTCATCTTTGATGATAATTGTTGATCTTTAATCTTTGAACCTTGCCAATGAGGGTATGTTTTCATCGCTTTTTCTCTGTTTTGTTGTTTGGATTCTATACTTGGCATCAAAGGAATTGTGATCAAGGGACAGACCCTAACCTTTTATCCCGATTGCCAAAGTAATCTGCAATCCTGATCACAGTATCAAAGGAATCATAATAAGAGATCAACGATCATAGGCAGGATCAGGATAAAAGGAATCGGGATCAACAGAATCAAGATCAAAGTACGTGATCACAGTAAAATAATGTTTTATTAAAATAATAAAACATCTGCTAACTAGAACATATAGAATAAAAATTTGTTTTATATCGAGACGTACGTAAATATTTCAACAGAATGTTTAGTACATTGTGTTGTGCAATTGCTGTTGTCTTTTGTCTCGTCTTTGACCTAATTTTAATGGTGACAGGTCCGGTCAAATTTTGCAAATGATGCAAATATTTTGTACAGTATGTAGTATGTTTGTTCTTTTGCTGCTATTATACATAGGGTGATAGTATTGGTTCGGTATTTTTTAGCACAACACTATAGAGTTCCCATCTATATACAGACAGAATTCTCCCTATCGCACATAGGCAAAATTGACCCAGAATGAATTGCATCGTCAACATCTGTGTTTTGCCAGACAGCCGAACATCCGGTTAGTTTCACTTTGCAGAGCCTGGCAACTATGTTTGAGTTCTACATAGGTCACACGCATTGACGCCTTTAAATTTTTGCTGCATTGTAAACTTTTCAGGCTTTTGAATTAGGAGACTGGACTGGTTTTCCTGTTCCACATTTATTGGTAACAATGATATCCCAGCCACCCCCTTGTCTCACACCTGCCTGGCCTACAATGCTGACTCCAGCAGAACAAGCCTATATTCCTCCCTTTGCTCCTGGGAGGAGGTGATCAGTCAAGGTCAGAGTAGGAGCTCCTTTACAGTGCTTCTCCTGCATTAATAAACACCCCAACCGTCTCTGGTTGGCCCATATTTGTTCACTGCCTGTCTAAAATCCAATTATTCTTTTCTTTGATGAATTGATGGAGGACTACGGGCGTTGGGATCCTCCCCAAATTCCAATTTAGCTCCGTGTACATGCACAGCAATACTCTTATTTCAAATAAAATCTCCATTTTAATTTTGGGTTGTGTGAATCATTTCAGCGTTTTAGAGAACCAAGTTTTCCAGCTATTATTTGGCGAGGCAGCTCTTGGTGATCAGTCACCGCTGAAAAGCCTAATGCATTAAAATGGAAATGTATTTTTGCTGTAGTATATGTAAATGGCTAAGGCAAATGTTTTTTGCTGTTATTATATTACAGAGAGAGCAAGTCCTCTGTGGAATATTTTGCCTTTGAAGCTGACTTTTCTGCAGTACGATTGTAAATGCTCAATGCAACGTTGTCCCATCTGAAGCAGCCGTCCAATTTACATTTTGTAAATGTGCTCATTTGAGTTTCAGTTTAGATGAAATCTGTTTTATTGGAGAGAGAAACTAAAAACAGATTTCTTCCTTTACGAATAAGAAAATACACAGCAGCTGCTGAAATGTCATGTGGGAGATGTTGGAGGAAGAATGCCGACAGACACACACCATTAGACACAGGTGGTGTTACACGTAGGACACGTCTGGGCTTCGTGCATCCTTAGAGACTCCTAATGATGCTACAGGGACATGTTGATGGAGCGCTCCCTGTGGAGAATGTGAGAGGGTGAGAGAGAGACTTTAAATTTTATGTGACAGAAATATGGAGGGTAGGATCCTTTGTGTGTCAAGTGAAAATGTCGGCATCCTTGTTTGTACCTTACCATCGAACTACAAATATATGTGCTCGGAGCGTGTGCCTGGATGTTGTTACTGGATCAGGGCTGCTGCGGGTTGGCCTTGAAGCCACAAAGTGCTTCAAATGACTGCAGCGAAGAGAAGGAAGTGCAAAAAAAGGGGGTGCTCCTAACATACATGATAAACATGGACATTCATCGATAAGAACAGTGGGTTTTAAGTCAATATCTGATCCTCTGCACCAAGCCTGGCTCGACCCAAATACCAAAACTCCAGGCCAACAAGTATATTTTGCTAACTCAACATATGTGTTCATAAAATGGGAACTTCAGGATGAGCCACTGTTACTTTGATGGCCTAGACCAGTGGTTCGCAAATAACTCATTCAGGTGTGCAACCATTGAAGTACTAACAGACTCCTGCATGAGCAAATCACCCTGTGACAGAGCAGGGAGAGATGGAAAATGTGTTGGTCAAGTGGTGCTTGAGGACTGGTTTATGAACCACTGGTCTAGACCATCAAAATAATCAAGAATAATAATCAGTAATCTAGAATAATGTGACTAGTGTGACGAGACAGTTTAAAGAACATTTTCACTAACTGTCTTTTTTGTGATTAACATCTTCATGTGATTGATACTTTACAGGAAAATGAAGGTCCAAGTCTTTAGGGTTCTGGTGCTTCCTGTCTTAATGCATGGTGGTGAGATTTTGACCCTAACCCGTGTCCTAAGGAAACGACTATCTGTCTTTGCTACTAGGTCTTGGGTTCCACTGGAATGACTTTTTGTCAAAAGAACATTTACTTACAAAGATTAAGATGAAGAATATCACTTGCATTGTGGCTACAATATTTTTGTCCACGCGGTGCATTTCTCTGGCCATGAACCAGCACATAGGCGCCTAAGTGTTGAAGACCCCGGCAGCTGGAGAAGGCCAAAGGCCAAATGACGAAGCAGGCAACCAGTCCGTCCCCACCTTTCCAAAGTAACCATCTATCTGTTGCAGCCAGGTGAAACGTAGGTGTTCTTTTGGCCTTTTCCAGCCCCTGGGGTCCTCAACACTGAGGCACCTGTGTGCTGGATCATGCTCCAAGAAACACACCACATGGCCAAACTGTTGTAGTTGATGTTCCCTCACTATGCAACTGGGATTCTTTGTCTGAGTTTCCGTAAATAACTGCTCATTTGACAGTCATTCCAGCGGTACCCAAGGATCCTGTGAATAGACGCAAAGACATCCAGTCATCACCTTAAGCCACTCATCATCTCACCACTATACAGCCTTTCAGAACTGGCACTGCAAATAAATGTAACCAAAGTGCAGCCTGGCGCTGTTTGATTGTGCTGTGATCGAGGTGGTTGGATATTAAGTCATCTTTTTCACCACTATGTAAAAATGGATTATGTAAAATGCTCCCCCTGGTGGTGTTTGGTTCAGTAGAACAATGTAGAACATTTACAAAGTGTTATCAAAAATTATACCACAAATTGGATCTCTAGCTAAATGGACATTTCCAACTTCATAATGAGCTTTCTCCTCAGTAACACATTTAACGTAAGTCTTAAACACTTTGCCTTCGCTCAGTGGTATAATCATCCCGTCTTTCCTTCTGTCTCATTTCGATTGCACTGGCCAAATGACCTCTGTTGCAAATATTGAATTGAATGGGAATGCCAGTTCGAGGTTTTCTAAATCGCCGGCTTCTCCATCCATGGAAGAAAATAACATGCTGTTCTGTTGCTGACTGTGAAAATGTCATTACACCAGCTGTCTCAGGCCCGATGCCCACCGCCGCAGCCGCTCAGCTGGTTGCTGAATCTTGCAAAAATACACAGGAATGATGGGGCAGCATTGTGGGAGGATTTAATAAGATGTTTTACTGAAATTTACATTAAGTGGAATCAGAAAAAAATTACATGCAGTCATGTAGAGGTAAGTATTTGGTTGTCAGAGATGTTTGGGGAAATAAAGATCCGCTGACGTATGATGGAGATGTCCAGTCCGTATAAACTACCACATCTGTTTAATATGGCTAAGGGTCATTCACACTACGACGTGAAGTGGCTGATGTAGCAGATTTACAAAAATCTCTATGAAACACTGTTGATGGCACGCTCAGGGGTCCATATTTCCTGTCTCCAATGGAGGTCGAGGGTGCCGTTGTACTGGCGGAGCTTGACGTTTGGTGACAGTCCACTGACTCACACAGGACATAGTTTAACTTCCACCGTCAGAGGGCGGGTGCATTTGTAGCACGCTTCTCAGAGCAGTACCATAGCTTGGCGGAGTTTATCGTCGATTCAACATTGCGATTGGGTCACTTGCTACTGGTGCGGCATCGAGACAGGCTCCACATATTCCTTCATATATCTACATATTTCTTCATGCCCAAGGGATCCAGAGGAGTTGGTGCATCCACTCAGTCTTCTGATGATGGCCATTGGAGGCTGGCAGAGCGGGACGGAGCAGTAACGGCGTACTAGCAGAGGTGACATACTAGTGGTAGCGGAGCTCAACACTTGCCGACGTTTTAGCATGAACGTTGACCTTTTTAAGCATGTTGAAACGTTTTTTGGGGCCATGACGAACATCAGTATTGTCCAACTGATGTCGACTTACCTCCTGTGGAATTTGGCGGACCTTGGCGCTGGTTAACGTTAAGCAACTTTTCACTCTCCATCAGCAAATGGTGGGCTAGTCGTCAGAGTGTGAATGGGTCATAATGAATTAGATTAAGCCAGGATAATGATTTTTGTATGTGTTGTTTAAAAAAAAACTGGTTTTGAAATTCTTCATCCCTACACCATACTTTGTTTTGAAAATGTAAGATCTGAAGTACTTAAAAGAAAATCCTCGCATTAATGGAATATGCTTGTGACCAGATGATCAATATCAATTCCATCTGTGTGCTGAGTATCTACACACAAAAGAAATCCTACATGTTTAGTCTAGATTATATAAAGAACTAAAGGAGATTAAATATAAATCTAAGGCTATTTCATGACAGAAAAACAACTGATTTCCACAGGTGTCGTTTTCTGCGTTGTTTAGCGTCAAAGCAAACATCAGGCCTGCTCTGATGTTCAGAGTACAAACTGAGTTTTATTCCAGCCTTCACGTTCTTCACCTTATCACCTGTCGTACAGCTGACTGTAAAAGGAAATATCGAGAGAAACTGAGGAGAGGAGAGTATAATGGACCATGAACCAGCTTTAACGTGCAGCATTACGAGCAGATACAGTATTTATGGCTTTGGTCTGCTGAACCTCAGGCTTTCCTTTGTGGGTTTTATTTTTTTATTTTGTGTTCTTGAGGCAAAGATTCCTCAGGCAATTTAGAATGACAGCAGCTACAGTCTTCAAAAAACGAGGACTAGAGCGGTGAAGGGGCTTTCTGCATGACAGCCTTTGTTAGCCGCTGTCACAGTGTGTATGTGTTCGGGAATGCCCTAGAGCCGTCCAATGCTGTGTGCTTATCTGCTCTCAACCCTTTTCTCTTTTATCCAGCCTCTATTTGTCACAGCTTGTTTTGTTTTCTCTGTCACCCGTGGCTGCTTGATCAATATTGTGTGATTTCAAAAGATGGCAGTTATATTTTAGTCCCATAATGTTAAGGTATCACAGTCTAAGACAAATGGTGTTTTAAAAAAATGGAAAAACATTTGGTCACGTTTCGCTCTTCCAGTGCCTTGGTTTACGGTAGTTGATCAGTTTGATACTTCTTTATCTGACTCAAATTGATTGATCCAGCCCTCAGCCCTGTTTAGGAGACGTTTGACGAATTTGATGGTTTTCCTTCAAAATGGTCCAAGTTCTCCATTGACAGGATGAGCCTGGTCAGCGTTTGATGAGGAGCTGAACGATGCAGCACATTTGACATTCCAAGTTCTGTATCCAGAAATTTCTCAACTCTTACATGGGAGATTTCAACACCAGTATCTGTTCAAATGGAAGTCATCGCTTTTTGTCCATAGCCATATGGTCAATATGATCGATGCCATTTTTAGTTATGACAGTGGACAGGGACACTGCTCAGACCTTGAGGCATCTGCAAGACTCTCTGTTCCTCATGGAGCTGCCCACTTTTGTAGTATTGATAAAGGTTAAGCATCACCCACTGTGGTAACAGCCATATGAATGTCTTTTTAAGATCAAGCCTTCTTCTGCAGATATTTGATGGTATTGCATAGCCATTTCTTTAAGACAATCCTCACTTATTGAGGGAAGATTGGTTCAGACTTTGTTTTAAGGTTTTAGTAATAGCACAGCAGGTAGCCCAGTTGGTTAGGTGTTGCACTACCAATATGTAGATCTTGGTCTGGATAAGTCCAAAAACCCTTGTGTCAGTGCAGACAATACTTATTTGGTCTTTGTGGTCTTCTAGTTGTCTTCTTGTTCCTTTGCAACAGTGAAAGCCCTACATTTGATTTTGACTTCTGCTGAGCAACCAATACAGTACTATGTAGACCTTGGTTTGATTCATGGTCACGCAACCTCCCTGTGTACTTGGACAACATACTTCATCTATTTTGTTGCAGGCCACACAGCTGTAAATGAGTACTGGCCTTGGCTGGAGAATGAACCTGTGATGGAGTCTCATCCAGGGAGAGTCGTAACCATTAGTATGCTTCATGCTGCAGTATCCAGGGATAAGCACCGGCACTAATGGGCCTCAGGGCCTATATAGCACTTACTTCTCTACCACCAACTTTCAACGTCTTCTTCAAAACAGCAATTGCAACCTGACCAAGAATAAATAAACTGCAGTTTGAAACAGAGATTTAATTCAGATGTAGGAGTCAGAGTAGCAACCTTCCCAGCATATATCACCCTGATTGGACTATGCTTTGATTTTGTCTGCCTTTGGCAATGAGGATGAAGAGTTGGACTTTTTGGGGTAAGACTCGACGAAAAAGCCATCTGAAGAGTTGAAATAAGTGCAGGCTAAGTTTAATTGATTAGGCATAAATTCATCATCAGAAACAGAAGAATGAGAAGACTCTTTTAATCCCGAACGAAATTGCATAAAATTACAAATGTGGCAGAATAGATTCATGGTGGCCTCACATTTTGTAGAAAGTTTTCCCATCATCTGGAGGCTGTTGTCTGGAAATGGAGAGGAATGTGCCGGAAATCACCTTCTCAATGAATCCTTAAAAACAAGATTTGAGAATGTGGTTCCAGATCGAGATCGTCAAAATATAAGCAAGTGTTCCCAGTTCAACCCACACAAATATTGAATAAAATCTGTCCATTACTTTCTGAGTTATCCCGTCTCCAGACAAACAAGCCAGTGTGGTCACATTGGCCATTTCTCATGAGTTTGGGGAAGAGTGACAAAACCTCTGATCATGAATCTGACTCAGAAGTGGGTCTTTTTTCTGAATATGAATCTGAGATGTAATGTATTAATGGCAAGCATTTGTATTCTGTCTCTTCTTGTAGTGTACAAACTGAAAATTGGAGTCCCTGAAGATACCACACTGGCAACATTACAGTGATCGCAATAACAGTTATCTACATTTATGAAATATAAAAAGCAAAGTGTAGCCAGTGGATTTCAAGAGACAGAAACGGGTCACGGTGCTATCCCTCTCTTGCCTTGGATTCCTTTCTTTTTCTTGCCCCAGTTACCCGTGTGTGCTGTGCCGTACTGACTTACACACCAGTCCCGGACAGAAGTAGATGAGGGGGAGTGACAGAATGAGAGGGTGATGAGCTGTAAACGATTTCCATCTCACATCCATGTTCTTGTTGCTGGTCTAACCCCTCTTCCAGCCGCCTGAAGACTCAGTGTGGTTTTGCATGTGTGTCTGTGTGTGTGTGTGTGTGTGTGTGTGGTTTTTCTTGAGATGTAACACATCTACAGTTGGGGCATTAGTTGGATCTCAGTAGCTGCCATCGTTGTTTCTCCAGATCCAGTGTGAAAGCTCCCCTCCTGCCCTCTGTTTGTCCACGTGTGATCCCATCTTCTGTTCCTGCCCTCTAGGCTTTGGGTGCACTTCGGCTCTTTCTCCTTTCACTCATCATTATTCTCAGCCTTGTAGTTCTTTTTACTCTGTTTTCCTTCTGTCTTGTCCAATTTAACCTTTTTCCTTCCATATCTGTCAAGATTTCTCTTTACTTTTTTATTTTTGTACATGCTTACACCCACAAAACTTTCTAAATTTACACTGTAGACCATTTGGTTCCAGTTGAAAGTGTGTCAAAGTGTATTTCCAACATTGTTCTCTGTTCCGGGAACAGTGGATGTCTTGTACTATAAAATGTAGCTGAGTGAGTGAGTTATGCATCCCAGCTTGTATAAGCATCTTTTAGATCACTAAATTAAAAGAACACATAATTAGGAAGAAGCAATTAGACTGGTTCACTTTGGTCAGTTTCATGAGTGGGTGCCTGCATTCTGAAATCAACTCTTCTCACATTCTGGATCAGACCACAGTCAATAGTGTGTGTAACCACCATGTCCTGCAATTAATGCAGCTAAACTTTTGCACATGGAACCCACTAAATGGCGAATTTCCTGTTGAGGAATGGCCTGCCACGCCTCCCTTAAGGCATTCTGGAGTTGAACAACAGTGTTTGGTATCAGGATACGAGCGCAAACACGACGGTCCAGAATATCCCACAAGTGTTCTGTGGGTCTGTCGTGCATCCTCCCTGTTTCACAGAACCTCCTCCTAAAGCCCCTTTCACACCGGGCGTACGTACAGATGCGTAATGCGGTGTACCGACTATGCCAAGCGTTACGCTGCCCCACGCAGGCGTACTTGGCAATACGCGAGGGGACGCAAAGGGGTCCATGAAATGGACGCAAAAAATTAAACGTTTAATTTTTTTCGTGGACTTTCGGCATAGAGTACTGGATGCAGAAAGTATGTAGTTTTTAAGCAAGTCTACTCAAGTCTACACAACGCTACGCTACTGTACACCACACCTACGCAATAGCACGCTACCTGACGTGATTTTATTCATCCCACTGGGCTCCATTGTTGCTGCCGTGCCGGTGCGGCAGTGAGCATGGAGGCAAGGCCGGGGAAGCTTGGAGTGGCGGTTGATGCTGGAGTGCTGCTTGTCACCGCAGGAAGGTGCAGAGACATAGTTGTCGCGGATCAGCCATGT
>CABFOU010325080.1:0-10289 GCA_900660325.1 Opsanus beta | reverse complement strand
GCTCCGGTTTACTCCCACGTTTAAAGACATGCAGGTTAGGTGAATTGGAAACTTTATAATCGTCCAGTTCTCCCTTGTAAAAGAGATCTCGGTCTCAATGGGATTAACCTGGTTAAAATAAAATTAAACATCATCAAGCTACTGATAGCTGCTAAAAATGCTAATGGAGTTAGCATCCAAAATTACATCACGTGATAATTTCACTTGTCTCAAATACTGGCATACACACGTCTTCGATGAGCTGTTCAGAGACTTAACCACACAACAAGCCATATTATTCCAAATATTTGTAATAAAATGATAAAAAGAGAGGGGGGGGGGAGGAAAGACGGTCTTCCACAGCAGCAGCTAGCATCTTCTGACCGAATGCTGTCAGTGACAACACATGAGCTGTCACTCAAGAAGGCCACGCCCCTAATGTGCTAGGATAACTGGGCTTTGTTGCATAGTGAACATGATTTTAAACTTGATGATGACGTGTGAAAGACAATAAATACATATTTCAATTGTACCACTTGCTTTAATCTTACATGTGTTTCGATCAAAGTTGTTTTCATATTTCTAACTTGCTTTAACAGTGTTGTTCAACAACAGCATAAAATGTGACAGCACCCATGGCCAGTATTTACAGAGTCTTTTTCAAATAGTTCATTGTCCAACTAATAGAATATGGTCACTGCATTTATTTATTGATTTATTTTTATCTTTTGCATTATGCAGTCTAACCAATGGGTATTTCTGTTAGTTTAGCTAATGTTATTAGAGGAAAATGTTAGATTTATCTATGTTATGGTTCACCTTTTTGCTTTTAGTTTTCTGATTTCTGGGTTTCTATTCCTCCTAGTATAATCTTTTATGTAGTGTTTACCTTGTGGTTTGTACTCACTGTGTAATCTCCTCCACATTGTGTGTCTTTTAGTGATAGCTCCCCCGTGTTGTTATTCTCCTCATGCTTGTAGTTTGACAGTTGTGCTCCTAGTGCATGTTGTTGCCTTTACTTTCTGGGCACTCAGGTTTCCGAGTTCGCATGCAAGCTCATTTCTTGGTTAATTGGATTCTACACTATCTAACTGTCATCGGTCGGTCACTCCAGTGCCAGATTGTCTCATCTGTAGACCTGATTTCTCACGTTTATTTCTAGAGTTTGATCTGTAGTTGCCAACATCTAATGCCTTGCTGTTTCTTCTCAGTTTTGCCTGCAGTCTATTGGACTTCCTGTGCGGAATGCTTGATTCCTTTGTGCTGATTCTCTGCTAATATTGTTGGATTCTCCTTTTTGCTATTGCCATCAAGAAACTGTTGCCTTTTTGTCTGCTTAACTATGTACCAAACCCACACCTGTGTTACCGACCACATCACTAATTGGGCGCTAGTGTGAACAGACTGCTACTGTGACCCAACACCTGCTGAGAGAGCACAAATAAAAAATGTTTCAGAAAAGTGCATAAAATGTCACTCAACAGACAGAACTAGCTGATGCAAATACTAACAAAGTGTACAAATCATGATGTTTGAGGTTTACTTAATGTTGCAACACTATTCCTCATTGTGTTGGCAGGGGTGGTGGACAAGCGGTTAAGTGTGGTTGTTTCTAGTGTGGAAGGTTCCCTATTCAAGGCCACCCCTGCCCATTCTCCATGTAATGTGGAGTTGTTAGGAAGGGCATCTGGCGTAAATTTTTGGCAAATCAAGGTGTAAATCCATCTTGGATCTGCTGTGGTGACCTGAGTGACACAAGGAAGAAGCTGAAAGGATTTACTATGACTCATTGCTTTTTAAAATACTTTCTAATTGCATAATTGCAAGTGCATTCATAATCTTGGAATCATTGTGATCAGAAAAATAATCAGTATACTTTTCAGCATGATTGGACCATTTTTCAATTTTGACAGCTGTGTAATTCTTCATTAATGTCTGGCTATAGCTGCCACTCAGGGAAGGTTATACATTTTTGAGTCGGTCATGTAGGTCAAACTTTAAAGGTAGATCAAAATTTGTTTTGCACTATATGACTAATAGTTATCTTATTTGATAAAGACTATTTGCATTTTCAAATTTGCTCCCTTAAAGTTAAAACCTGGAAGAAAAACTTTGAATCAAATATTTTTAGACAGTTTTAAATGTTTTACAAGTCCATAGCTGCGTTTCATTAACGATCATTAAGTCTTAAACTAACGTGCAGCACAAAAGTCTGCTAGTGCACACAACACAATCACATTTTACACCATATTTCTATGAGTTATGTCTTCATGTGAAACTGACTTTATAGCAAGTTACAGCTGGAAGAAAAGTTTTTAACAGGTGTTTGACTTGTGTGGAGCTCAGCATAGCAGGAAAACACTGGAGCTCTGCTCGTTAATTATCACTTTTTTGAATGGCCTCAATCCTGCAGTGCTGATCAGAGTGCTGCAGATGTTCTAAAATGATTGTTGATTTCCAAATTAATGGATATCTGGCATTATTTTCCCAGTTATTTTTATTTGTGTTTATATATATAAAAAAAAATAATCTGCTCTGGCGGGGGTTCTTGTTGCGGGGGTTCTTGTTGGTCTTGCAGGCTGCTGCTATAGGAGAAATGCATATGGAGTGGAATGTTTTTGCATTTCTCCATGATGTTCCTAATATTGATTATCTTGTCTCTTGTTCCTTCATCATCAGCAAAGATAGCTTGTTCTTCAGTGTTTTTATCATATTTTCTTTTGATCCTTTTGTCCTTTTTTACTTGCATGTACGATGAGGCTGACTGTGGTTTGGTTTAGTCATTTTTCAATATTGACTGTACATGCCTTTAAAAATAATAGATGAAAACTACTCAATCCAGTATTTTGTTTTTATTTTGTGTTTGTGTCTGACTATAATACAGTATGTTTCAGATGCTACATCAAAGATGACTTGGGATTTAGAGAAATTCAAGACAATACAGAGCACACAGTGGGTGGTTTGGGAGTTTGGAGCATTTTCACCCCAAAACAGGATTGCTTGTTTAGAAAGGTTGAAATCTCATGAGGCAGTGAGATAACGGGAGGGAATGCCAGAGATCAATAGCTCCTTTGAAGCAGCGTTTTCTCTCTTAACTTTTTCTTTGTCGTTACCTTTCTTAGATTTGTCCTTCTTCCTTCTTTGTCCCTGTCCCCTTCGCTCCATTTGAATAAAGCTGTTTTTCATGACGTATCTCCTCCACGCACATACCTCGCTAGCCCCTAAGCCTGGGAACGGGTCTTTTACCTTAAGGGGATTTTCCTTGTCATTGGTAACAGGACGGTGGCGTAGAGTTGGGGGGAGTCGTGCTTTGATGATATGGCGAGTTCTCAGTAATACCCGTTATCAGGAAAAGGCCGGTGTTACACACGATCTTATGAATGCGCACTGTAGCTTGTTTTGAGGATGCACACATTGCTAATGCTACACTTTTACCTGCAGCATGCTTGATTATCGCGGCTTATCGACAGCGTGTCAACAGGACAGGGTTTAAGAGGAAAGGGGAGATTAAAGCGCTAACAAGCAGCGAAGGAGTCAGTGGAAAGGACCACCTTTTCACTGCTGATAGAAGAGGAGAAAAACTCCTGATAACAAGTCCTTCCCTTCCTCTAAAACTTCTGATGTGGGGATTATTGGAAGGTTGTTTGAAGTGAAATATAAAAAGCTGAAGCGTCGTAGTTGCCGGAGCTGAATCCAGAGTCTCTTAGGACGTGCTGATGTGCAAAATGTACTTCAGCTGGTGGGGATGTTTGCTGCTTTTGAAACATTTCAACTCACAATTTGATGGTGCTGCATTGAGTGGATCCGCCAAACGAGTGAGAGCGGAAGAAAACAGAACAGAGTGATGCAACAAGAACAGACACTGGTAGGAGGAATACATTTTTCTTCAGATTATTTTTCCTGCTCACTGCTGTCCTTCCGTCCCTTTTCAAGTTACCTTCCTAAATTCTTCTTGTTTCCATACGCGTGTTTGGGTTGCATTTAAGTCTGCGGCATACTGTACTGCACAAAGACATCTTTCAAATGAACACATCATCTCGTGACTCCAGCAAATCCAGTGTTTTATCTTCCTTCAGTTTTGATGCTGCCTTTCGAACTAGGTAGGAGGTTTGAATTTCCCAGTTGTAAATTTCGACGAACAGCCTCAAAGAGTTTCAGCTCTCTGACATCAAACATAAAATGTCATTTATTTTGGCTTCTCCCATTTTTGCTCGTGGTCACCACAGCAGTTTCAGTATGGATACATGTTGTTTTGGCACAAGTTTGACACCGGATTTCCTTCCTGATGCAACTCCAGATGTACCTTGGAGGATGTGGCATGAGTGGCCTTGAACCAGGGAACTTCTTAGTGGGAGGCAAGCACGCTAACAATTTGCTCTGCACCATTTATGCTTAGCTCCAGTATTTCTCTTTGTATGTTTGGCATCCCTTTGTTGTGCTACACTTATTTGTTATTGGTAGTATGACCAAAGCAGATGGTCACCCCACTGAGTCTGGTCTGCTTGAGGTTTCTTCCTGTCATCAAAAACGCCTCAGGGAGTTTTTCCTTACCAATATTGCCAGTGTGCTTACTCAGGAGGTGACTAAGCTTAGACCTTACTCTCATGAAGTGATTGAGGCAAGTGATTTGGCACTGTACAAATAAAATGACTAGAATTGAACTGCACCACCATGCTACCTTTTTAATATTCATCTCTCTGGGTTTTTGGCCTTTTAGTACAAGAAACACCTGGGAAGGGCTTGTCATGAAGACCCTGACAGAGGTGTTTGCTGATGACAATATCTTTTCAGAAGAATGAAGGTCCAAGTCTTTACTGTCCTGGTGCTTTCTGTCCTACTTTATGGTTGTGAGACGTTGACACTGATGAGTAACCTAAGGTGATGACTGAGTGTCTAAAGTACTGGGGCTTTTTGGAGGATCCTTGGGTACCACCAGAATGACTTTAAGATACACAGTGACTTGGGGAGACTCAGATGAGGGGTATCACTTGCATTGTGAGGGAATGTCAACTACGATATTCTGGCCATGTGGCATGTTTCTTTGTGCATGATCCAGCACGCAGGTGTCACAGTGTTGAGGACCCCAGCAGCTGAAAAGGCCAAGGGGAGAGCAACGCTTCACCTGACTGAAACTGAGAGGTGGGAATGGACCAATTGCTCACCTGGATGGTTGCCATCCATGACCCAAGGCAGTTTCATAGTGTGGTGGATGTGGAGACATACAGCACCAGCTCGCTGATCTGACCCTGTATATCAGAATTGTTCCACATGTGATTCAGTTGTGGTCTGAATTTGAAACGGGTATGTTGGAGAAGCTTGTGCTAATGGTTCAACATGGTCATAACATCTATCTACATGTTTTTCTGTATTGAGTCCCACCCTCTTTCTAGCTACAATGACATTATAGGAGACATATAATCCACATTTCTCTCAGAGATATGTCGTATGGGGTGGCACGGTGGCTTAGTGGTTAGCACTGATGCCTCACAGCAAGAACATTGTGGGATCACTTCCCGCCCTTTCTGCGTGGAGTTTGCATGTTCTTCCCGTATCTGCGTGGGTTCCCTCTGGGTGCTCCGGCTTCCTCCCACATCCAAAGACATGCAGGTTAGGTGGATTGAATATTTTAAATTTTCCTTAGGTGTGAATATGTTTGTCTGTCTATGTGGCCCTGCGATAGACTGGCGTCCTGTCCAGGGTGTACTCAGCCTCATGCCCTATGACTGCTGGAATAGGCTCCAGCCCCCCGTGGCCCTTAACTGGAGTAAGCGGGTATAGAAAATGGATGGATGGATATGTCGTTTGATGGAACTTGGAGAAGCTGTATTGTGCCTGGTCGTCGTCCTGTTCTTTTGCCTTTCTGTCTTTCATTTATACTTTTTAATCATGTGATGACGCTCTGTTGGTGGCCCCTCACGCCTTTCTCTGCACCCCCAGCCTCCAGCATCCACTCCCACACCCTATTATGTGCAGTACTTTAGTGTTGGGAAGCAGCGACAACTCCTCAGCGAGGCCTCAGAGATCGCCATCGCTCTCATGCACGCATGCATATTCTTAATCAGATTCGGCGACTGGGGGCGCCGTGAATGAGAATGATGAAAGTGTTGTGACCTTGCGTTTAGCAGTCTGCATCTATCCCAATGGTTTCAGCCATTTTAAATCCATTCGTTTTCCACAGACTTCCTCGTGTTTACAAACTTCAGTCTGCGCCTGCATTTACATAACAATGAACGTGTCATTTCCCAGAGGAAAATTGTGTCCCGGCCGGTCTTTGTTTGTCTGTCTGCTGTTGTTGTTGTTGACATTTGTTTGCACTGGTCAGGTCTTTGGGGTTTATTATGTTTAAGTGAAGTTGAGAAAGTTGTGGCGAGGAGAAAAAAGGAGCCATTCTGAAAAGAGCCGGCGTGCAAGCGGAGGAACATTCTGTGCACTTCCACCGCTGACATGCATCTGTCGCACACATGCACACGCTTCAGCATCAGCATCTCTGCTCTCTCAGCAGCTTGAGAATGAATTCCATGACCTTTACTTTGACACACTCCTGACACAATAACCGCCTTTATATGAAAGTAATTTTTCTTTTGTTTGGCCTGAGTTTCTCTGTGATGCTTGATGTTGGCTGAAAGCTCACTAATGCTGGACTCTCGCTACAAATATTGATTCACACCTGACCTATATGTTTGAAGTCTTTTGATGCCCAAACTTTCTTTTTCGGTGTTGGACTTTTTTTTTTTTTCTCTCCAAAAGTTTCTTTTTACTTTTGTGTATGTGTGTTTATTGCATTTTCTAATGAGCAGTTGTGCCCTGTGCTGTTATATTCTCTTTTCTTCACTTTCTCATTCAGTTGGTGTAATGTTCCCCATAACAATTCTTTTTCATTATCCCTTTAAATTAAAGCCTGTGGTCTTTATTTTTCCACCTTAGTAGCTTCTCTGCTGACTAAAGTCTGTTTTTCTTTGTGTAAAAAGCCTAATACATAAAATTTAGAGCCCTTACGGTTTCTCCACACTGCCATTTGCTCTGGTTTTTAATTCTCTGTGTTCCTGTCGACCGTCTTTCCATTTGCAGTAATTTGGTGCAGGGAAACACAATGAAGAATGTAATGTGACTAGCTGTTTTTAGTCAAGCCAAAGTGTGACTCCTATAGCGCCCACTTGCAGTGCCAGAGCTTCCAGAACTGTGAGATAAGCCTGTTTGGCCTCGTAGCGGAGCATCCTCTGAGAGGTGCAATCCTTTTCTGTCAAGGCCCATCTGCAACTTTTCATGCCTTGTTGCACATGAATTCCTACTTTGCGATGCCTGCTGTTCCCAGTCGCACCTGTCACTGAATCCCACAACTATATTTAAAGCATTTAAAGGTAACACCTGAAGACATACCATTCAAAGGGAAGCAAGTTGCAAACCAGAAAATCCCATTTTCAATCTGATGTGTGCCGGTAGATGCAAGACTTTGGAGGACTTTGCTTGTTTGGTTCCAGCAGACAAAAGTCTGGATATTTTTAGCTTTAAGTTACACTGGTTCATCTTTAGTTTTGATCAGGTAAACAACAAATATTTGATATCAAAGGTGGCCGAAAGCTTGCATGCACAAGGTCATTAACGTGGTTGTTGGGGGGAGGAAGCTTGTGTCAATACCCGACTCCATCCATCCATCACTTATCTGAGTTGTCATATGACATTCATATCCCTGAGTCCTCGGCCTTTGAGATCAGAGATTTCTGGAAAGAGCTTATGGATGTCATGAAATTGCTGTACAAGGTGGTTTCGTGATGCCGAAAATCTTTACAGAAGAACAAAGGTCCAATTTTTTGGGGTTCTCTGGTGCTTCCTGTCTTAATGTATGGTTGTTAGACTTGGATGCTAACCAGTAACCTAAGACGATGACTATGTCTTTGGTGCCAGGTCTCTTTGAAGGTTCCTTGAGTAGTGCTAGAATGACTTCATGTTAAATGAGTGGTTACTTTGGTAGACTTAGATGAGGACTATCACTTGGATTGTGAGGGAGCATCAGCTTTGACATTTTGGCCATGTGGTGCATTTCTCTGGGCATGATCCCCGCAGGTGCCTCAGTATTGAGGGTCCCCGGTGGCTGGAGAAGACGAAAGGGAGGCCCATTTTTCACCTGGCTGCGGCAGAGAGATGGTTACATTCGAGGGGTAGAGATGGACAAGTCTGCCTTGGCGTTTGCCATCCAAGACTCAAGGCGGTTCCGTGGTGTGGTGAATATGGCAACGTACAGAACCAGCACATGCTCCCAAGTCCTCACCCAACCCATTACCTTTTCTCTACCTCATTAGTGACAGACAAGGATGATTTAGGGTAATTTTCAGTGCGTGATGTCTTCACTCTTGGAGATTTAGTTGTTTTCAGAGTGCATTTGGTTCAGAGTTAGTAATCATTTCTGTTGTGTCCAGAAGGAAAAGGTGTGTGTGGGTCTTCTGAAGAAAAGATGACGCTTCTGGAAAACACCGAACTTTATTACAATTAGCCTCTTCTGAACAACGGTTTCGTTCTGCTCAAGTGCACATACCACCAACAACTGCACTGAAATGCAGCAAACCCGCCCCTTTTATCTTTTAAGGACGAGTGCCCCCTACAGGTCACTCTCAGACACTGCAATTTCTGCTCCCCGAAAGTAGAGATGAAACTCTATTCTACAGATAAAGACTGTGTCAGTCATTCAGTACATTTTCCTGTGAAGAAGGCGGCGTGTGAAGGTGAGGCTCAATCAAAGCTGAGATGATGTTGTTTTGTACGGTGCTCACAAGCCGTACTTTTCCAAACACGTCTGTCAGAGCTCATGGGCTTTTTTTGTTACTGACAGAAGCTCAACAAGGGTTTGCATAAATATTTGGAAGTGAATAAAGGGAATAGAATTGATTTTATTCATGTCCAAAGGAGCACTAGTCATGACACAAGTTTTCAAACTCCACAAAATGTCCATTTGAAACCCTCCTTCCTCGACATAATGCTGCATGTCTTCGCCTCATGGGTGAATTGCAATTTTATTGCCGTTTGCCTTTTTTATTCCAGCGGTGATGACAGAATGAGAGTCTCAGGTTGCCTTCCATAATTATGACTCGTCACAGTCTGCCTGATTAATTCCGTTCACTTTGAGCTTTTTGTAAAAGTCATGAATATTGAAATGGTACAATGTCTTCCTGTCAAAAGCCCCAGACCTCATTTACCCATAATCCAATTTGTTAGGTGGCAGGAAGGCAGAGATGAGAGATGCTTTCACACTTTGGGAGATTTTTTTTTTTTTTTCTCTCTCTTGGTAATGCAAAGAAACATTGAGTGATTGTTCGAGTGTGTGTTTGTGCAGCAGTGTGTTTTCCCGAGCTTCAAAGAGCCTCGATGTTTTCATCTGAGCACCCAAGAGACTGATTGATCCATTCCTAATCAAGAGACGCTTGCACCTGTTAAGGAATCCAGAGGGAAGGGAAATGCTTTTTCACCCTTGAACTGAGTAAGTTTGAGTCGGGGAAAAGTTAAAAGCGTTGGAGTAACAGATGTTGAAATGGAGGAGGAGCGCTGGAGGTGACTGGGAGATAAAATACATTCTGCCTCATAGTTGTTTGTGGGATTGATGATGTAACAACGGTTGTGGAATCGGTAGGACGGTCATCGATGTAGTCAGAATCGATGTATTCACTCACAAATGTTTCTCGATATGATATCAATACAAGCAGCAGCATATCGATATATTTATATCGTGATTTATTGACTCATAGTGAAGTCATATGTCCCACATGAAGCGCTGCTTCAGGTGCCAGTTCTCTCCAAAGTTGAAGCCGTACTGTTGGAGGGGCGACACGCTAGCAGCCAGGAGCATGTTAGCTACCTATAGGAGGTCTGCAGGGCTCTCCTCCTATGGACACGGAGCCAGACACGCTGGCGATAGGGTTGAGCCGGATACTCGTTTCTGACGAGTATTCGTTACGGATAAAGCATTTTTTACGAGTACGAGCATGATACGAATAAAAGTCGTCATTATCCGTGCTCGTTCTGAAAGATAATTCTCATTGGGTAACAACTGTCTTCACGCGCTGTTCTGGCCAGTCACACACAGCGCCCGCCCCAACCTCTTGTCTGCAGGCTCTCTGCTTCACTCTCCACACACACAGACAGACAGCGACTGCTCTCTCTGTATTTCTCCTCAAGTTTTCGTCAGCGTGCCTCTATTTCGGTTTGTGTGATATTTAAGGTTACGCAGTGAACTTGTTTTGTAACGTACGCGGTGCATTTGACAAGACAGAGCTGAAAACGGCTCGAGTCCCGTCGGTAACTGCCTCCGCTCCGGTCAAATT
>CABFOU010325048.1:0-10161 GCA_900660325.1 Opsanus beta | reverse complement strand
CCTCTTTTCTCTCAGAACGGCAAATGGGACGCAGGGTCAGTGTTTTTGGAGCGATAATCCTTTTATTAAAAAAAAAAAAAAGCGCACTCTTATGTGGCATGCACTTTGAACACAATGCACGTTATGAAGTGTGTCCATTGATTTATGTTGTACCAGTCTGTATTTCTGTAGTGTGTTGGCCTCTCGGGTCAGCCACGCTTCCACAGTGGCTCTCTTGCTAAGAAGGGCGGGCTCCCGTAGCTGACGGTCAGCAGGGGGCAGTGTTGCCAGGCTGGTCAGCTGAGCTGAGAAGGAAGTGGGAAAGAGAAGACACAAGGTAAAACAATAAACTGCGCACATAAAATGTACATTTAAAAAAATGAATGGAAGAAGCCGTTACTGTGGAGCACCTCCTTCAGTCCATTAACTGGTGTTAGTGCGTAAACATTTGACTCATCCGCACAAACGGGCACATGGGAAAGGACCAGAAAGTGCCTTTTTAGGAAAGTCACATCAACTCATGAGTGCGTCCACATGGTCTACACATACTAGCACATTACTTCTTGATTTGCTGTGACTCTGCGATTATTAGATGCACACTCTATTGGTCTCACCCTGGATGCGGAGGCTCTCCTGGTACTGGATGATGAAGTATTCCTGGTTGTGCTGGAGCTTCCGCAGGTCATTATCAGTGTCCTGGGTCAGCAGGCGAAGCTCCTCAAAAGCTTGGTTGATCTGCTGGTATTTCTGAGACATGCTGTCCATCATCCCACCCACCGGAGAGCTTGACTGTCAATCGTGAAGTGTGATTGAGAGACATACAAGATTGAATGGTGGGTTCGGGAAAAACAGCCAGGCAGATTCATTAAACAGTGCAAGACCCGTGACACTATGATTACCCCAAAGCAGA
Organism: Opsanus beta; assembly: GCA_900660325.1. Taxonomy (NCBI): domain Eukaryota; kingdom Metazoa; phylum Chordata; class Actinopteri; order Batrachoidiformes; family Batrachoididae; genus Opsanus; species Opsanus beta. The sequence continues at coordinate 9,272 of CABFOU010325048.1, read as the reverse complement.
TATTTGGACGAAATCTATTTTGGAAATTCATCAAGATGGTTCACATGGGTCATGCAACTGGTAGAGTCATCTTTCTGTTGGATGGAGCATGGTACAATTATCGTCTGTCATGGAATTTGTTCGGATGATTATGAAGGTAAAACACTGGACATCGGCCAGTTCTCTGTGCTGACAGCGTAAGGCTTCGACAGCCTTATGCATCAAAGTTTGTGATTAACTTTGATGCACCAGAGCAATTAAAAAAGGAACTTTATTTTACATATGTAATATCCTATAGATGGACCTCCCATCCGCTGTATGGTTAGTGGTTGCTGGATGGATTATGGAAAGTTAAAAACAGCCTGTATTGATATAAGCATCAAGCTAGCAACCATGGGAAGAAACACGATGCCCAATATGTGGGCAAATCTTCTTCCCTTTGATTTTTTTCCCTTTTTGCTTGGGGCTATGTTTGTTTGGCAGAAATACTAGATGCCCTTCCTGACACCACTCCAAATTATACAGAGAATGGGCACAGGTGGTCTTGAACCAGGAACCTTGTGTTTTGGAAGCAAGCGCACTCGCCACTTCATGCCACCAAAGGTCTATGTGGGCAAACACAGGACAAAATACGTAATGAAATGGGAAAGAAAAACTGTTAAGAAATGGATAGAATGTTTGGCTGGGGATAAAACTTTTTGTCAGTCATGCAAATTACTAATGGTAAACTCGAAGCAGTGCCTGAAACCTTTGCAATGTTTTCAAATACTGCACCAAAGTCCGTATAAAAAGGAAAACATCACATCACTAAAAGGGGCCTCACTACATCACCAATTGTTGCTAAAATGTTCCATTTGATTTGCCCCCTCTGGTGTTGAAACATCATATAACACAAATGAATGACCTATGATAACAATGCTTTGATTCATAAACAATACTCAAGTAAAGAAACAAACGACAACAACAAAAAAAAAAAAACTAAAAAGTTGCATTATTTATGGAAAGGCTACAGTCACTGCAATGTATGTACATGCACTAGCATGCACGTTGCTGGCCTCGGAGAGATGACGGTACAAATCAAGCTGGATTTACACGTCTATAAAATCCAGGGTAACTACAACCTTCTGGAACACTAACACAGATTGAGAAAATACATATGCTTATCACACCCGGGCAGACTGCTTCAACTAGAGCACTAAATGAAAGCATCTTCTTGACTGAAGTTTCATAGTAGAAAGGATGGAATTAATTCAGTCAATAAATGCATTTCTCCAATAAAAACACAGACTGTGACTGGAAATCGATTCACCAGAGGAGCCGCTGAGTGTCAGATATTTTATGCACTGCTGGCTTCATGGTTTCATGACTCACTGCTTCCTACAAATAAACTAACTCAAGATTTGCTTTAAGGAAGTCTTTTGATATGAGAGTCCAGCTGTCGTATCTGTGTGTCAGATAAACCATGATGGACATGAACAGAAGCTGTTCCTGTTTGGAGGAGTTCTCTGCCATCTCGTTACCTAAACTCGACGTGAAACACAGTCGACATTATTTACAGCTGAGGCTTCCATTTGCCGTTTTAACGGCTTTGCATTCAATTTGAAATCAGTTTATGTCTATCTTGCCAAATCGCCCTAAGGCAACAGCGGTAGGGGGAAAAAAAACTCCCTCAGGTGTTTTTTTTGATTGCAGGAAGAAACCTCAAGCAGACCAGACTCGCAGGATACAGAGAGAATAGATTCTGAAACCACAGGTGTTTGACTTCAAAAACTCCACAAATTCCAAGTCAGCTTTCCTGTCAGGAATCAGGACTTAACTTGTGACTTGCTGTGGCTTGTTGTTCTACTGTATTAACACTGCATTTGTGTTTCTGTACTGTATTGTTGTTACACAATGCTCAACAGGTTCATAAAGAGCAAACAAAAATAAAAAAACAAAACCAAACCCTAAATTCAAAAGTAATTATTTTTGCAATGTAGTGGGTGAGAATGCCAGTAAAAACAAAGCCAGTACTACTTTTTTTTAGTACCACTACTGGTACTGCAGTAGCTACTGAGCCATGTTCTTGTACACATTATTTAACATGAAATTACAAGTTGACCACATGAGTACAAAGGCAAATATGTGCCACAGTGCAGACGTGACTCATAAGCACAGATAAACAGCTGCAATCTTGAAAATCCTGACTTGATGCTTACTGTATTTTCTGGAGTAAAAGTCCCAGTTTTTTTGTTTTGTTTTTTACTAGTTCCCATCAGATCTCAGAAGCTAAGCAGTGTGGGGCCTGGTTAGTACTTGGATGGGAGACCTCTTCAGAACACCAGGACCTGTTTGTGTTTCTCCAGGTGAAGCTGGAGTGAAGCATCGGGAAGGGCATCCGGTGTAAAACTTGTGCCAAATACCAATGCGGATCTGGCTGTATCCGCTGTGGTGACCCCGAACAAACGGGAGCAGCTGAAAGAACAACAACAACAACAACTAGTTTGGGAGGGCCTGCAGTTTATACTCCGGTGTGACTTATATACCAAAAACCACACATTCATTATTAATAATAATTATAATAACATTTATATAGGACTTTCCCAACTGTGAAAACACACACACACACACAAAACTCTAATAACAAAAGAATAAATGCCAATAATAACAAGTGCACTACAACAATGCACAAAAATCTCAAATTAATGAGCTGGTAATACAGAAAAAAGTGTGATTTATACTCTGTAAAATATAATAATTACTGTACACCCTGGCATAGTGGTATTGCATGCATGGGTATTGTTTTCGACCCGGAGTAAACAAAACAAATGCAGCACTTTTATCAGATTTAGACCCAACTTGGTAGAATGTTTAACGGTCGGCCAAGAACAAAGTGATTTAATTTTTAGAAAATAGGTTAACTGTCAAGGTTAATTTGGGCCCCATTCTGGCAGGGGGTACACCTAAAGTTATGATGGCGCCCAAATTCTCATATCTTTCTACTGGTTACATGGCCTTTGACTTTGGGTGTCTACTTTAATGCACTGGTTGAAGATACAGCTATGATTACTATGAAACACTAATATGAAGTCGCATATCACCTTGACATTGGTCACACGATGCTCGACTGCGTCCACGGATGCAGGTGTCGGCGTGTGTTTGAGTTTTACCGGCTCACTACTCACATTTGCAGCCTCTCTGACGAGCCTCTGCTCTGTGTACAGGATGTGTTTGATGCATCGGACCAACTCCAGCGGACAGCGGTCATACGTGCTCTGAAAGACAAGGAGCACATGTGCTGTGTTAAGGCCTGTTAGCCGCTGACAAGCCGAGCAGCCGCCGCGCACAGAACTCACCAATTTAGTTGCATCAGTGAAGCTCGCTAAGTTCAAGGGCACAAAGCTGTGGACGCGCTAACACCCATTAGATGAGCCTAATGAAACTTATCTCTGAGGCACAGTGCACTTCATACTGAGACGTGAGTCATTAGCACGCACAAACAAACTCAGCGGTTCATGTGTTACAGTAGAAAAATATCAAATAAAACCTTCAGTGAAGAGTAAGGCAGCAAAGGACTTTCGCTTTCAGTTCAGTTCAAATACACGGCTGTGAGTCATTTTTGTCAGGTTCTGTATTTGCAGTGTTACTTGCTCTGCTTTGGAGAATGAAGTTGCATGACTAAATGTTGAGTACTTTCCATCAGTTATGGACAGTCTGTCCATCACACTGTCTTCAATGAGGACTCGGCGCCTGGTTTAATCTGACACATACAGCTTTATGAACGTTTGTCAAAAAAAGGGGGGGGGGGGGTTATTTTATGCATTACAGCTCTGTAACTAGCCTGTGACTGAGTTAAAATTAGTACCAAGGATTTTCTGAGTTCTGATTCACTTGGATAATTGCTCTACTACAAGTGATGGCAAAACAAGGCCTCATGAAGCATTTGGGTTTTTTTTTTTATGAGCCCACTAGATGGCAGCATCAATTCATCAAAGAATTCGAAGCACAATGCAGTTCAGCTTCCATAGAACACTTTTTTGAATAGACAATGCCATCTAGTGGGCTCAGAAAAAAAACAAAACACCAAATGCTTTGTGAAGCCTCGTTTTGCCATCACTGCCTGCTGCTAACCCAGTGGTGTCAAAATGCAACTTCTTGTCCACTTCGTGGCACCTGAGTTACAAATCAAAAACGCAGTTGCCTGTTGGGGTGAAATACGGTGGGGAACGTGTGTGCCCCGTGGCTGCTACGGTAACCATTAAGGCCCAACAGGAACCCTGCACACGAGAGGACTAATGGGGCTCTGGTAAAAGAAGTCCTCAACGGTAAATCAGGCAGAGGAGGTGATGGCTTGTACCCCAACAGCTGTGAAGGCGGACGAATGCTGCTGCTTTTACTCAGTCCCCGATCACCTGGGACTTCCCAGCCATCGGACCAGGCTAAGGATCTGTCAAGGACTGTGTGTTTGTCGGTGTGCAATGACATCCCCACGTTAAACAAACCTACACACAGGCATCTCTAGATCAACCCTGGATACTAATGTTGGGCATGATGCAGACATGATGAGTCTGTGGTCTTCCTTAACCCAAGATCCTTTTGATCCTACAGCATACTCCCTACAAGCACCTCCTACAAGACATCTCAGGGGACCCAGTTTTAGGCCTTTTCCAAGTCCATAAAACACATGCAGACCGATTGGGCATACTCCCAAACCCCCTCCAATATCCATGCGAGGGTAAACACAATGCAGATAAATAAGCAAGTAAATAAATAAATAAATAAAATAAAATCCAAAATAATGAATTGGAGTGATAGGAAAAAAAAAATACGTAGAACATGACGCAGTGCTTTACTCTTTGCTTTGATTTAAACGGTTTGTGTGCAGACTTGCTTCAAACTTTAAGTTGACTGAACTTGGCAAGTTGAGCGAACCTTTAGGTATGATGATTCAGTCATTGCAACATTTCATGTCATAGGCATGAATGACTCATCTGTGGATTCATGCTCAGTGACACACACAGTATTTCTGAAGAAAGTGCTTTGCGGCATGAATAATAAAACAAGTCTCACCCGAGGTTTGACCACTTCATTTTGCACTTTTAATCATTCCCCCCTAAACCTGAACACACAAACCACTTTGAACTTCAGACTTTATTGTTGCAAGGCTGAGAACAAAGGCAGGCTTGCAAATAAGCATACTTTACCTCAACAATATTGTGACAGTACTTTGTTACTGTCAAAAGCACAGCGGCAGACCGGTAATAAATCTCCCTCCACATGTTTTACGCTGTGGAGCGTGCCCTTAATTTGTTTTTTTGTTTTTTTTCTTTGCTGTGCCGCACGTTTCTTCTGTTCAATTTATGTCACTCAGCACAAATCCATACATCACACAGCCGCAACTACGACATGCAAAGACATGATGCGGTGTTGCAACATTTAGAGTCTGTTCAATCTGCTGCCATAGAAAGTTAGTTCACTCGCGCAATTGTTTCATGAATATTTGGTGGCACCTGCTGTTGTACAAGTATTGACGAGTAATCTTGCCCACTAATACAAGACGTCCCAATTTTTTTTCCAGGTGCATTTCCAAGACAAAACCCCCCCGAATGTCATATTCAGAACAATACCTTAATTTGTAACATGTTGTAGAGCTTCGTTTTCACTCTGGACATATTTCTGACGTATAAACCTCTAAATGGTCACGTGCCAAACTATCTTGCTGAGCTTGCTAAGCCTGGTTGCGGACTTGCACTGTGTCCCAAGCGTTAAAAAGAAGTCAGCAGGCTTTTGAGCCTTTTCTTGCTGTGCTCCTACCTTGTGGAATAGCCTGCGTGTTGCAATTAGAAAGGCAACGCCCACTGACTCTTTTAAGAATCATCTTAAGACCTATTTATTTTCTAATGTTGATCATTTGTTTTACGGTTTTTACCCCATTTAAATTTTTTTTTGCTTATTGTACATTTTGTTTTGTGGTTTTAATGTTTACCTTGTGATATGGGATCTTTGTTTAATGTTGTTCTGGAACTATGTTCAGCACTTTATTGATTTTTCTTCGGTTAAAGTACTTCATAAATAAATTTACTATTACCAACTTCTGTTTTTCTCTAAATTTGGATGTCATAAAAACATTAAAATGTGTAAAAGCCCAAGAGTTCCCAAATGTTTGCATGACATCGTGTTTGTGATGAAATGAGCAGTGGTCAGCAACAGGTAACCGGGTCATGCGAACAAGGGTGAACGATGACATAAGTGGCTGAAAAGAGAAAAAAAGACTGTTGTGATGCACAAATAAAATCTGCCAAAGAATGAAGAAGAAACAGCAAATGTTTGCAGCCAATAATTGTGCATGAAACAGTGTAGAATGGACAGGGCCTTATATAGCATGTTCGTGAAAGATGATACCACCATGCAAGAAAGCAAAAGACAACAAGGGTGTAGAAAATACAACACAAACACCATATGTCATAGTTCAAAAAACATACACACACAAAGAAATGAATTAGAGCTGCAGGAATTTGGGATGTTTCATCTTTGATGTTTTGCAAAGCGGCCAGACCCTCTTGGCCCCCTTTTTTCCTGTTTGCCTTCAGCAAGGGTCAAGAACAAACAGAAGCTGGGTCTGCGAGCAGGCTGCGCGATCATAAATAGCACAGGTGGCTGGTTACTAAGGATCCTATGTACACCGTCCTCTTGCTTTCCTCATGGCAGCTACAACATGCTCCTACATAGTCTGAGTGCACGTTGGGCTTCATAAAAGCTTTATGAAAACAACAAAAAAAAAAAAAGCACCTCGGGACCCCTAAGAGCTTACAAAACCAAGTATCAAAACACATTCCTGAAATGAACTGCCTGCAATAACAAACAGCAGGCAATAAATCAACTGAATGCAGAATAATTTAATGCCATTTTATCCTTTTTTGGCCCTGCTACCCTGACTCGCACCTTCTCAGTCAGACTGTCAGATAAGAACTTCAAAGCCAGGATGTTATAGAGGCAAATCAGTGGCAACGAACAGCGGTACTGAAAATAAAACGTGGCAATGAAGCACAAAACATGGACAAAACTTTGACACTGAAATAGATTTTAATGAGAGAACTCATGTTTAGCCATGCTTATTGCGACTGTTTTTGTTTTATTTATTTATTTATTTTTGCTACACTGACAGTTTCCTTTCGGTGTTGTTAGTTTTCATTTTCACTTCTCTGTTTGTCAATGGTTTGACATGACGGGAAGTGTGTGAGCGGTGGCGGCGAATGCAATTTCCATATAATCTGAAATTGCACAATGTGAGAGAAAGCGAGAGAGAGATGTCACTCTTCCTGACCCCAGAAATAGAATACGTGGTGTAACATCATTTGTTTGATGCTACATTTGTGTGCATCTGATTATTATTACTATTATTACTATTATTATTATATATTATTGTGTTTTTTGTTCAGTGTTTTCCTATTCTTACAATTTCTACAGTAGGTTTGGCTGTTAAGATAATTATTGATGAAGATGTAATTTACTTAAATGAGGAAGGTCAAACTGTTTACACTCTGAAACATATAAAAATAAAGTAATTTCTTGTTTTTATTTTGCACTATGTAGTACATGACAAATTCTGACAGACAAATCATTGACAAAATTACCAAAAAAACCCCCCAAAAAACAACCCTATATTTTCTCCAATAAATTTTCAAATGTGAACTGGTAGACTATTTTTTTTTTTCCCTTTCCCGACAGAACCTGCCAAGGGTTGAGAGGTCACGCATTTACCATATGTTCTAAGAACAACGTTCTAAGCTTAATGTGAGGAAGTACTTTTTAATTTGCCTGAATGAATGAATTTATTTCAAACAAAGAAAAAAAATAAATAAAAATAATCCACAAGAAAAGCATGTCAACCAAGAAACAATGCTCAAAAAGGGGGTAGGAAGAAGTAAACACTTATAAACTCCTACTCCCCTCTTAATTACAACACCACATAAATCCAAGATATTTATAGACCAATACCCACCCAATGGCGACAAAAATAAACAAAAAATAACCAATAAATAAATCCAGCAATTATATAAACAATAAAAAAACAATTTTTTTGAGCAAATAGAGTAAATGCTGCTAGTGTCAATTTTTTTTTAATTATGTATGATGTGTATTATAATGATTTCTGATTTGTTATGAGACTTTTCAAGTTGTGACAATGCCTTGCAAAAGAATTCACCCTCTTGGACTTTTACACATTTGAGTTTGTTTATGCCATTTTGAACACAAAAAAATAATTCTGGCTTCTCTGTATTAAACTCAAACTCAAAGCAAATCTCTACAACTTGATATAAATTAAATAAAAAATATCAAAGCCAAGGTGATGGGTTGCATAAGTTTAGGCACCCTTTGGCATAATACTTGTAAATCATCATTTTTATTGCCAGTTTTCTTTAGACAAGTCAGGGGATGGATACATGAACATTTCCAAGTCACTGAATATGTCTTGGACTTTATTTACATCAATTATTAAGAAATGCCAACAGTATGGTACTCTGTGGTAAATCTGCGTGGAGTAGACAGTTCTTAAAAACTGTGACTGTACAAAAAGGAGACTACTGAGGGAAGCCACCAAGGCACGCACGCCTGAAAGAGTTACATTTTTCTCTGGCTGCAATTGGAGAATCTGGGAATAGGGCAAGTTTTGTATTTTACATTTTTGTCATTTTTAGAATCTTTTAAATAAACCAAACACTTTTTCTGGTGCTTGTAATTAAAAGAAGGAGTAAGTCCTACATAGGCTATCAGGGCTACTGGGCCGGTTCTTATCCCCGAATACCATCAGTCCATCACAGGCTACTCTCCCTGCAAAGGCGAGAATACTCATTTAGAGCCAGGTGGACTGGGACAATGCAGATGAAGTGTCTTGTCCAAGAACACAGACAGGAGCCCAGAAAAACACACACACCTAGAATCAAACCCTAATCTACACATTTGTCATCCAATTTTATTTAAATTTATGGATATATTTACAGGGTGTTTACGTATAATTATTGGTGTTTAGCCTTCTGATCATTGTTTCTATTTCTGCTTAAATCTGCTTATTTTCTTTCTCGTTTTGCACAGTTCTGCATTTTTAACATCTGTGCTTAATGTATTTTTTTTTATTATTATTATTATTATTATTATTATTATTATTATTATTATTATTGTCGTCCGGGGTTTTTAGCTTGTTGACCTGTTATAGGTGAGTGAAAAAGTACACATTTTAAATAACCTTGTTTTCATTTCAAAAAGTCTCCTACCTTGAGCTGGTTGGCGTAGTGTCCCAATTTGAATTTGAGTAG
>CABFOU010325038.1:0-12319 GCA_900660325.1 Opsanus beta | reverse complement strand
ACAGCATTAGAAAGCATGTGAAGTCAGCAGGAGAGAAGGAGGATGTCAAACCGCTGGACAAACCTGAACAGTAAAAACCAAAGCCAACACATCACCTTGAATTTATTACACCAGAGACTTTTTGACTTGAAAATTCCACGCATGTTTTATGGTGATTGCTTTTGTCACTTCATCAGGTTTCTATTCCAGTTATCGCAAATCCCCAACTTCTCTGAACGGGTGTTCTGCATCCTGTTTCAGTCAGCGTTCCATGAATGCATCTCCTCAATCCACCGTAAAATCGAAATCCTTCAGACCGTGTGCAAGGTGAGCCACTGGCCTTGGAATCCGAGTTTCTTTTTCTTTTTTTCCTTTTATGTTTTGATCTCACTTGTTTGCACTTTACCTGTGTGTATGTGTGCTTCTCAGACTCTGCAGAGCGGTAAGTGTGTAATGCAGGTGCTCGGCCTGGTGTTGGCTTTTGGCAACTTCATGAATGGAGGCAATCGGTCTCGAGGGCAGGCCGACGGCTTCACCTTGGACATTCTGCCAAAGCTCAAGGACGTTAAGAGCAGTGTGAGTAGCCCGTCTGCTTCAGGAGCAAAAGCAAATATCACCACTCGCTCAACAAAAGCAGCCACTCTAATTTAGTGTACTCCAACAGCACAGCAGGCATTCTGTGTACAGTGAACCAAGAGCCAAGAGCTCTAGTTGATCCAGAATTGACTAATTTTGTTGCTCCAAATAAGAACAATTCCTGTGCAACTGACTTTTTCCCTTTTTAGATTTGGATGTTCAAATAACTCGAACTTAATATATAACATGTGTCCATAAAGATCACATCAAAGTGATGCGTCTGATTGTGTGTGTGTAAAATAGCATTGACATTGAATTGTAGCTGTTGTGTTTATAATAAACATTTACCTCATAAATCGACATTAATATTACATTAATATAAGTGGTGCGGGGACATAGTGATTCTGAGCGTTGATTTGTGGGCAGTTTTTTGGTTTGGTCTTGATGTTGGAGTCGTGTGGTTGATGGTTGGCTTTACTCGCCTGTTTGCTGTTCTTACGGAGTGTCCCAGCGAGCTCCGTGTGCCCCTGGCACTGCCATATAAGGCTGCGGTGGTTTGCGTCTTTGTGGCGGTGGACTGAATAAGGTATCCATAAAGAACATCAAACATTCCACCCAGTCTGAGTTATGACAGCCAGCACGGCATGGTTGTATTTTGTTGCATTGTCTCCCCCCGTAAGTCGTGATTTATCCCTCACGTCTTTTTGAACGCCGTCTCTGTACTTGTTTGGCCTGCACAAATTAAAACGTCCTGCTCCGAAATGATTAGATTAATAAATAAAGGGATTTTGGTTTATTTATTTTGACCTTTCTCTTTCTTTCAGGATAACTCCCACAGTCTGTTGTCCTACATTGTTGCTTACTATCTAAGGCACTTTGATGAGGTATGTTTTGGTTCCTGTTTATTTGAATCACTTTTCTTACTCTGATTTGCTTAGAAATCCTTCCAGAGCTCTCTTTTCATCTCCTCTCTTGCCAGAGGACACCGTGGCTTATCCTTTATCAAATTATTTATTTTTCCTTTCCTCATGTACGGCAGAAACAAATCTCTTTATATATCTCTCTGTCTTTCACTCTTCATCCCCCTGTCCTGCTCTGCTCTGGTCTGGATTCATTCAGACCTGCCGTCTGTTCACTGGCACTGTATCCAAAGGAGCACTAGTGTAAATAATTAAGTTCTCCAGATGAGATGAAATCATTAAACATGGTGTTTGCCAAAGTCAACCTCCATGACATGATTGTAGCACTCCTAATGGCCTTGTAGTAACACTGATGGACAGGATGGATGTGTAATTTGGTAACAACCTGCTCACTAGTTCTGGGTCATTATCTGTATTTTTGGCTAGATTTCCTGAAGGATGTTTAGATGACTGATAAGTAAGCCTCTGAAGGCAGGTATGCCAATCTAGCCCGGTGTATGGAGTGCAGACTGGAGAGGCCCCCCTCCACTTGAAGAAAATTGACTTTGACTTTGCTGTATGTTGCGGGTTTCTGCTCAGTAATACCAGTAACGTGTGTTGTGTTCTGGTTCTACTGTACCAGGATGGGGGAAGAGAGTCCTGTGTCTATTCTTTGCCTGAGCCCCACGACCTTTTTCAAGCATCCCAGATGAAGTTTGAGGACTTTCAGAAAGATCTGCACAAGCTGAAGAAAGACCTTAACGGTATGAACGCCAACCAACAGTCTGCACGTTAAAAACATTTTGTATCCACATTTAACACACAGGAAACAAGACCACCAGTCTACACGTATTGTAGTTTGGGTGTGAACCATTCAGGTGTGCTATCCCATGATGCTTGATTGCCATCAAAGGTTGCTGAGTGCTTCGTTCAGTTAGAACGATTAAAGTTGACTTTAATGTGGCTCAATTCCATCTTTGACGCTATTGATGGATTTAGTCAAAGACATTTAAAGTATTTATGGAGTTCAGTGTATATCAAAGCAGAGTGAGCTGGGGGTTGCCTAGCAACATTTCACATCCGGGCATAGTGTGTGTGTGTGTGTGTGTGTGTGTGTGTGTGTGTGTTCCTGATACAAACTGTAAATTTAAAGCAACAGTGTGTAGGATTTAGTGTCATCTAGTGGTGAGGTGGCAGACTGCAATGCGCTGTCACCAGTAACAATTTTGTTTCCCTTCACATTTTAATTTCTTTGGCGATGAGGATTCATGCTGCTTTACCTCCTCTTGTTGTAGATGTCAGATGACGGTGATAAAAGCATTGCAGTATGACATGAAAGATAAACCGGGAATGCGCATTCTAAGCTTATTAAAACACAGCAATTCATGGTTGCAGGTAATTATAGACGAATGATGAGATGGTAAGAAACGCCTCTAAATCCTACACACTGTAGCTTTAAGTGTGAATAAAATCTTGTTGCTGCACAGAAATTGCTTACATGGTTTTCAACCACTGATGCATCATTTCAAGGTAAAAAAAAAAAAAAAAAAGGTTGAAAAATTTGGGGTAGAACAAGCTAAGAATGTTACTGTTCAACATCAGTAAGTCAATCTTTTAACTCAGATTGATCGTTATAACAGTATATGTGAGACCTTTTCCTCTGTGTTTGTCAGTCTACTCATATTGTAGCAGTGAGGCATCATGGGAATGCGCCAGCATACATTTGCGGTACTGGCGGGTGCTACATCCTGCAGAGAACGCCTTAACATTGACATTTATGAAGCCGTATTGAGAAGCCACATTTCTACGAGTACAATGAAAAGTAACCAGCTCATGTTTGGATGAGAGAGACGGGTCAACAGAGGGAGACGGCATCTGTTTGTCATACAGACGCACTCACGGGAGGCACACTCCTGTTAGAGCTGACGTTCCGTTACCGTCCTTATGAAATGTAGATGAAAATCCAGAGCAGGTAACATCCAGTATCTGTGTCAACTGTCCAAGCTTCATAGAACTGGAAGGATGTTTTCCTAAAGCTGGAAACTCATTCAAAACCAAATGTGACGCTTTTCTGAAGAAACCGTGAGTTTATGCTGTGCATCCTTCCACGGTTCAGTGCCATCTCCAATAGGGTTAATAAATGTACTAATTTGATTAATATACCTTCTTTCACTGTTCATTGATTGATTCATCTTTTAGACATTTTTTTGAAACAGTTGATGAAACCTTTTTCAATCTAAGTACCATATTTTCTGAATTATAAGACGCACTGGAATATAAATTGCACTTTTTTTCTGTATGAGGAACACACCTTTTAACACAACATTTTCTTGGGGGTGACTTTTAAATTCCAAAAATAAGCAAGCTGGACAGATAAGCGCGTGATGGACAACATATCGGCTGTTAATTGAACAACAGAAAATGTCAGATGGACATGAATTGCTGAACCACAGCATTGGAAACACTACAATAAAAACCTGAGTCCATTTGATTTTATTTCTTTCTTTCTTTCTTTATTTTAATCAGCTCTTTCATTTAGGATTTTTGTGCATTGTTGTAGTGTACTTTTATCATTGGAGTTTCTTTTGTGTGATGATTTCTCAGAAAGCCCTGTATTGTTGTTGTTATTGTTGTTATTATTATTATTATTATTAGTAGTAGTAGTAGTAGTGGTAGTAACGAATCCATGATTTTTGAGTATATGTACATATTTGTATATTAGTCACAGTACCTACCAAACTAGTAAAAAAACAAACAAACCTGCCACTCACTCTGGAAAATATGGTAAACGGACTGTTCCTACAGCACTTTGCCAACTGATGCAGATGCTCAAAAGACTTTACAATGATGCCTCACATTCACCCATACACTCACACACCGATGTGCCATGCCAGTCACAAAACTGCACACCGGCAGCAACAAGGAACCCTAGCAATTTTTCCAGTCCGGGGATTTGAACCAAGGATCCTTTCGTCACTTGGCAGAAGGCTGCCTTATCAGCCTTATTATTATCTATTTATTTGCAATTTAATTTTTTTGCATGAAACTGTCCAACGTTACAATGTTTCTAAAAATGGGTCTGAAAGATGAAATTTAGAGATGCTGTTTTGTGCTGACACAATTCTGAAGCACTCTAAATTCCCACAGAGGTCTTATTGTTTCTCACTTGCATGTGTGTATCTCTGTGTCATTCACAAAATATCTCAAAAACTAATTGACTAATTTTAACCAAATTTTGTACATTAATTTAACCTCACCCAACGATGACTCCATTAATTTTTCAGGTTCAGGGTCAAAGTGAGAATTTTTCCTCAATGCAAATACAGAGGGAGTAATTTTTCTAAAGCTTGTAACTTGTGAATCAGAAGCAATGTGCATGGTTCACATGGCATGGCAATGTGCAGCATGGTTACTGTTACATATGAATAGGAAGCTATATGTGGCCTTTCAAAATATACCATCACATTTCATCATGAGTGACTTTGAAGGTCACAATCAAGGTTGCTCAAGCTTTGATAACGTAGTGGCTAAATGGTGCCAATAATATTAGAAATAAATAGGAAGTTGTATGTGGACACGCACCTTATAATTTGACCTTGAGTGACGTGACCCCGAATTTATTCAAGGTCAAAACTGCATTGCTCCAGTGAAACAGAATATAGCTTTCCCCACTGATACAATGTCCCTATGGTGGCAGGTTTTTGCACTCATTAGTGTCGCTGTCTAGTTCTTGTGTATGTATGTATGTATGTATGTATGTATGTATGTATGTATGTATGTATGTGTATGTATATATATATATAATATATATTTTTTATTTTATTTTCATATGTCCAAGTTTCACAAAGTTACCACTAACCAAACCAATACAGCCATGTAGTCATGTAATCTTTCAAGTAAATTTGAATCTGAGCAAAATGCAATCTTCTGATGTCAAAAGATTTCTAATACATATAGTAAATAAATGTGAGTAATCTGGGAAGAGTCTGCAGGAACCAATGTGTAAATATGCTTTTCACACACAGTCACTAAGAATGCCTTAAGAAGCCACACTGGTTTGAGTGGAAAAATGTTCTAATGAATGAGGCAGTTGGGAAATATTCTCTTTCTTTACTCTGTCTTAAGTCACTCAGCACTTGGAACACTTTCCAAGGACTGAAGTGCCTACAGGTGGTAAAAAAATGACTGTGTGCACAGAGTGCAGATGAATGTGCATGCCTGCAGCTCGATTGACAACTCCCCAAACCTGGCCTGGTCTCTATCGGTTTTATGCATCTGTACTGCTAAACCAATCAGGCGTCTGATCCATGTTGCCAAATATTGTTTTACCTTGACTATAATGATTCTTTAGGCTGCTCGTTATTTGTGTGTCATAAAGACAGAGTGGTTCACAGGGGAAGTCGCCCCGAGTGGCGGTGGCACATGCTGGCGATGCATAAATGCATTATCACATGCTGTACCTGCAGACCTCTGGATTACCAAGCAGAGCCAGCTGAACGCTCTAACAGACACGGGTTTCGATGACAGCTCCCAGAGGGGGGTTCCGATAGGTAGGCGGTGCAGAAATGGCCTTGGCTGGCTTGAAGGACATCAGTTAGAAGCTTAGTGGAGCTAGCTTGCTCTGCCTTTGGAGGAGGCAGCATATGGTTTCTGAATTACCAGTTGCCCAGTCCTGACCTCTGCATTCCCTTAAGTGCCTTGCGTCCTCTCCGCCTTCTGCAGAGGTTGTGCATTCGTCGTTGTAACAGATAGACCGTGACTACAAGATTCCCGTGGGATCAAGAGTGCAGGGCCTCCTAGATCTTTGAGGTGTCGCATTAGTCATTATGGGCCATTATGGTTTTCCAAACACTTCATCAGCACACATTCAGCAGATTTACCAAACAGACCTCAGCAGGATGTAGTCTCTAATTACAGCTTGAATCACAGATGCATCAATAAAACTTTTTCCGCTTCAGCTAAAAATTCTATCAGTCAGCTAATGAGCACTGATGCAGTCAGAGTACCATAGATAAAATCTCTACACTTCATGGTGAAGAAAACTTTGGGATTATTTATCTTTGTGTAAAAGAGCAGGAGGCTGTAACTACAGATCCATTTTCATATTTGACAAGCCACTTTATGAATTGCAAGCTGCACTGCTGTATAAATTATTTTGCAGTTAACCTTCCTGGATCCGTCAGTGCAGCTATAGGATCTGCTGAAAGCGCAGCCATTATTTTTTTTTAAACTACAGGTTTTTTTTATGTTGAAACTAAAGCTCTGGAACTGGTCATCCAACATACAAAAGTTGCACTTTGTACATTATTTCCAATTACAGCCACAGAAGTCTACAACTCCTTCAAAATGGTCATGAGTGGTCTACTCTAGGGAGATTTATCGCACAATATCATAGAATTTCTAATTCTTCATTTTAAATGAAGGCCAAGACACATTCAGTGACTACATGTATCCATGCCCTGACTTTGTCTCAAGAAAACTAGCTGGAAAAAAAGCGATGACTTAGTTGTTAAAATGTGTGTGCCCATACTTATCCATTCCATTATTTAGACCTTAATATTTTTATTTGATTTATACATGTTATAAAACATGTTTTCTTCACTGTGAGTTTAAATACTATAATTTTGAACATTTTCATTCAAACAAGATACTTGCAAAGGTCATTCTCAGTATGATTCAGTGCCAGCTGCTTACTGAGCAATAAGAGGAATCTGGTTTTATGCCAAAAAAAGTTGGTCATTGAATATATCTAACTCTGCAAGAACTCATTGATCATAAGTATGAATGTTGGTAGGACACATTGTTTTTGTTTTGTGTTGTTTTTTTGTTTTTTTATGTTTTATTCAGCTGCTTTGTGAGACATCCGGAGAAAATGTTCGATTTCCAGTAAGTTTCTGAATATTATAACTGACCTGTACACAGGTGCTGTGCGGAGTGGAGGCAGGGTCTCTGATTTTTTTACTTATGAATTCTGGCATTTGTCAGATTTCTCTAAGGATTCAAAGAACTCAAAGTTCTGGCTCCTACACTCAAAAAATTGACTCATTGGATTGGATTTCCATCTAATAAATAAATGTAGTCCCAACTAAATGAAATTAAATTATCTTGCGTCGATGTGCTTGATTTGAGTTGGGGATGAACTGAGTTCATCCAATGAGTCATATTTTTGAGTGTGCTCTGTTCAGTGTTTGCCTGGACTGGGTATTGGGTAAAATTGTGACTTATATTACGACTTGGATGCCTTTGTTGGTGGGGAAAGGTTCACTCACCCTGATTTTGCATATAATGCTATGATCTTTGGGGAATCGATGGATAACTTGGTTGCAGCATGAGCAGCTGGAGTGTGTGGGTTTGCTTGTCGTGAATCCACATTATCATCCAAGCCTTCAGTGACTTACTGGTCTTCACCATGAAACGTGATGACTGCGTCAAGCTTGTTGAGAGATTTGCTTACTTTGGCAGTGACAGACACATCTCTGGGAGCTTGGCATATGAAGTTGAGAGACCCCTGGTAAGAGCTCATGGAGACATGAGTTACTGACTGAGGTATTTGGTGATGCCAGTATCTTTGGAGGAGAATAAAGACCCAAGTCTTCAAGGTCCCGGTGTCCTCAGGCTTACTGTATGGTTGTGATACTTGGGCAGTAACCAGTGACCTTTGCCATTGACTAGATGTCTTTGGTAACAGGTTGCTACGGAGATTTCTTGGATACTGCTGCACTGACTGTGTCAAATGAGGCCTATTTCTTGCATTGTGAGGAAACGTTAGCTGTTACACGGTGACCATGTGGCACACTTTCCTGTGAATGTTCCAGTGGGCAGGGGCCTGAGTGCTGGACACTCCAGCAACTGGAGAAGGCCAAAGGAATACTTGCATACATCACTTTGCACCATCAAATGGATGGTTGCTTTTGGGAGGTGCTCTCTGCCTGGGTGGTTGTCAGAACCTAGGCCTGTTCCATAAAGTGGGGGTTCCAGTGATGCACAGCACCGGTGCATACTTCTGGACCTTACATGACCCTGAGTGAGAATTTATTTATGCATGGATGAGAATAGATGTATGTGTGACTTGGAATATACATATGCATGAACAAGAATTGAGAGTGAGCATAAGAATCACGTATATATGAGTGAATATATACTTGTGTGAATGTGAATATATGTATAGTATGTGTGTGAGTGTAGCTGTAAAATACATGTATGCACAAGTAAGAATATAAGCGTGTGAGCGTGTATATACTGTGTGTGTAACCAAATGTACATATGTGTAACTGTGAGTGTGAACACATGTATGTGTCAGTATAAGAATGAATTACGGCTTGCATGGGCTGTCGTTCTTTTTTTTTCCTCACGATCACTGTTGCTTCTTTCAGCATGCTCAGCTGAGACAGTGAAAGTTTGCAAGTTGTCCTCAGAAGAGAACCTGCAACCCTTTAAGGACAAGATGGATGAATTCATTTGCCAAGGTGAGCACATTTTTCTACATCAGGCAAACTGTCACCACTCTCTGATGATCAGGTCAGCTCTGGGAGTGTGTGCTGGTGCTGCACATTGCCGGATCAACCACATTGTGAAAGTGCTTTTGGTACTCTATGGCAACCACTCATGCAGACAACCGGTCCGTCCCCACCTCTCAAAAGTAACCGTAGCCATCTATTTGCCACAGTCAGGTGAAATGCAGGTGTCCCCTTGGTTTTGTCCACCTGCTGGGGTCTTCAACAGGAACACATTCTCACTGCCAAGTCATCACATTTTGATGCAAAACCCACTGTTTTGAATGAACGTCAATATTTGATGAGTTGGGTATCCTCGTCGCTTCATTTAGTGACATGCGGGGAAATGCTAACCCAAACTCAATCGTTAACCGTGAACAGAGCCATTGCCAAAACATAGATAAATGTTTTCTGATGACGTGGGGGTCAAGCAGATAGTTCTGTATGTTATCAAAGAGACATGATGTTACTTTATATTAGTGTGCTACCTCGTGCATCACTAAATGACGCGAAGGGGCTACACAACTCGTTACATAGTGACACACCTTCATCTGGATCACGCCTGGAGAAAAGCACCACATGCCTAAAATGTGGTAGTTGATGTTCCCTCACCATGCAAGTGATACTCCTCATCTGAGCTTCCCTAAGTAACCTTTCATTTGACACAAACTCAGTCCAGCTGTACCCAAAGATCCTCCAAAGAGACCTAATACCAGAGACATCTAGTCATTTCCTTAGGGCACTAGTTAGTGTCCAAGTCTCACAACCAGACAGGAAGCACCAGGATCATAAAAACTTGCTCTTCTGCAAAGGTATCGGAGCCTCTGTCCAGCAACCTCATAGTTCCATAAGCTCTTCCCAGGCGTCTCCCAGTCTCAAAGACTGAGGAACCAGAGATGTGAATGACACTGCCGAGATCAGTGACTGTCACACCAAGTTTGACAATTTCCCCACTTAGAAATAGACTTCTGATGACTGTGTCCAGGAAGTCATTAAAAGCCTGGATCTTAGTCTTGATCCAGAAAAATCACAAATCCAGACACTCTGATTCCTCACCCAGCTTCTCAGGTGTTGCAATCAGGGTGTCCATTGATTCCACAAAATTTTCGGGACCCAAGGATTTCAGTTTCCGCAGATTTAAAAAGGCTGATTATGGTCAGCCTTTTTAAATCTGAGGTTTGTTCACCACAAGACCGAAAGTTTTAGTTATCTGTCATGATTCAAGGCAGTCTGAGCCAATCTATTCCTGGCATGCCGGAGACCAAAAATTCCTCTGTGGCATGAAAATATCTGAAACTGTTCATCCATCATAAGTCTTCGAAGAGTGCAGATACATGTTGAAATCTGCTTCATGCTGTTTTCTAGTCGATACCAGAGTTCAGCCGGTGTCGTTTCCATAGGGACGTCTTGTTTATTCCAAGGTGTACTGAATAACTCACAGCCATTGTTTCATGTTTGCCTGTCTGCTTTGATGGATTATGACTGCACTCAATAGCTGGGTTTTTTTTTATGCTTATTTCATCACCGAAAACAACGCTACCTCCGAGGGAGATCCAGGATGAACGAGGCTGAACCCGTTATGCGGCCTTCTAAATTGACTTGTGAGGATAGACCTGAATGCTGGAGAGAAATTTGTACTTGCTCGTTCTTGCTGTTCATGCAGCAACTCTTTGCTTTCCTTCACATCTCTTACACTTTTTTTTTTTTTTTTTGTGGAAGCCTTCATCCCTTTTGCCTTCTTGACTCCTCGTTCTTTCCAGTGCTCCTGTTAGGAAATCAAATAAACCTTCAAACTGAGGTGTTTACAGATGGCTGTTACAATGACGATTGATGACAAATGAAGACGCTATGCCATCAATTCTGTATTCCTAATCCAACGTAGAAGAGGAAACTGAAGGAAACTTCAAATGGGTCATATTTTGCACGTTTTCCACAAGTTAATATAAATTGTGAGGTGTGTTAAAACAGGTTGTCCTCTCAAAAAAATTCACAATCAAACGTACGAAAAAAAAAATGCATGCGTCCCTGAAAGCAAAATGGTAGATTTTGTAACCCTAACACTAACATGCATTTCTGAACAATAAATGTGTAACGCACATTGCACATGTGTGGAAATTTGTAGGAATATACACAAAATATCGTCCTGAAGAAGTCAAGTAAAGTCTGGGAGCATGAGCTCGTGCTGTGCTTTGCCGCATCCACGACACCACGGAACCACCCTGGGTCTGGGACGGCAGCTACCCAGGCAGACAACCAGCCCATTCCACCCATCTCTAAAATAACCATCTATCTGCCACAGCCAGAGGCTTAACTTTTCAAATGATATCATATAAAATGCATTCATGGTTAAAAATGGGTATAAAACCTTATTGCAAAGTAAAATGCCCCACAAACACTGATCTAGTGCTGCATTACAGATAATTTGGAAATCAAATTTCCCTTTACTCACAGAGACAAAATTTCCAGCTTTCTGGGGATAAGCACATAATACGCAAATAATCAGCTCATAGGCCCATAAACGTATTTTTCTGCATTGGCTTTAATTGAAAAGAACGGTAAATAATATAAAACAGATGATTTTCAGATGTGCATATGCTCTGCTGGTACACACACAGGGATACCCATTAGTGTAACATGCTACAACAAAACTGACATAAAAACAAAAACGAACAAATAAAGTAAAAACTAATGAAAAGAATGCAATTTTAATGTCTGGTTTGTACCATAATTGTATGTTGGTTGTTGTCCTTGCCAGCATCAACGGTACCAACAAACTGAACAGTGTTGGTACAAAATTAAGTTTTCACAGGGGGTCAAGACTTTAAAAGTGGTATAAAATAAAAGTGTAGACTGTCAATAATACATAGAGATGTGTAACAGCCCATGCTTTCATACAAAAACCCATTTAAAAACTCTCATCACACACTACAACCTTAAAAGAAAAAAGAAAAGCCCAATCAGTCCATGTCCAGAGCAAACAGAGTGTGCCCCAGCTGCACAGCACAAGCATTTCTAATTTTAGTCACAGTGAACAGTTTTTATCTTACCATTATTGGAGGTGCAGGCATCTCGGCGTGGGATGGGTGCCCTGAGGTCTTTATCTTTTAATTCTTTTAGGCATTAGCATGTGGCGTCCCTCTCAGCTGAACCAGCTGCGCCTTATGTTTATGGTGTGTGTGGAGCTCCGGTGGTCAGTGAAGAAATCACTTTACATAAACTGCAGTGGCTGCATGAAGTCTCATCGTAGTTACTATACTTGGCATGGCTTGTAGTGTTTTGTGGTACTTTGACAGGAGTTTTTGTGTTGTCTTTTTAGCCTGCTGCCTCTGTTCTCACGCTTTGTGCACACAGACATGTTTCCTTGCTGGAAAA
>CABFOU010325036.1:0-10438 GCA_900660325.1 Opsanus beta | reverse complement strand
TCAGCTGTGAATAAAAATTTCCTTGGTGAAAGAAAACATGGATTTGATTAACATTAAAATTATCATTTTATCATTATTATTTTGAAGTTACATTTTTGTTTTTTGCAAGTTATATGATTTAACTAAAGCATCAGTTTTAAATGACTTACAAGTGGCTAAAGACTTCTCATTGGCAATAGTTATCATGTCTTTAAGTGTATTATTTAGTAAAAGCAGAAAGGGTGTAATTATTGATTTGTCTTATAAGACACACTTAGAATTTGATAAATGTAGAATGTCAGTTAATAAAGTCAGTTAAAGTCAGATAAAGTCAGTTAATGCAGACAGTCAGTCCATTTGTGGAAACTTATTACAGACAATACACACAAGACAGTAAATAAATTGTAATGAAATCAAGACTTGAGCCATATTTTGTTTCAGTATAAGAGTCAAATACCACTGTGTTTTAAACCAAGAAAAACTGACCAAAGTGATCTCAGAATGCACCAAATTGCACCATTTTTTCAAAGTTTCCTGGGGTGAGCATGCCCCTGGACCTCCCCTAGGGGACCTCGGGCCTTCGGCGCTCAGCCATCCACTCACAGAAAATGTTCAGTCAAAAAATTTTCAATTACTTACACCCATGAGATAGCCAACTAACACCATATATAGGTTATGGTTTTTTTAAAATCAGCATTTGTTTGATTATCAGTTATATTTTAAACACTAGGGTTGTCACGGATCACAAAACCCACAGTTCGGATCAGTTATGGTTTTAAGCCACAGATTGGATCATTTTTGGATCAGGAAAAACAATCAACAAAAGACAAATACTACTCTTTTTTCCTTTCTTTTTTATTTTTTTATTTAAAGCTCTTAATGAACAATGAAAACAAGGAACTTTGGCCTATGGGCTTGAATGAAAACAAGGAGTCCAATATTTAATTGTATTTAATTGCAACAGTATCAGTGAATACAAAACGGCCTTTGTCAAAATCATGAAAAGTAAAATAAATAAATGATTAAGTTTCTAACGAAGTTTACAAACTTCAAATTCTTTTCAAAATGATGTGAATGTTTTCATTGTCTGGTGATAGGGGAACAATAACTTTATTTACTCTTTAGGGATAAATACAGTCTGAATTCATTCAGGTCAGTGGTCTTGGCGAGCAGACACTTGGAGAAAGTCGGGAATATTTGTTATTTTCCAGAGCTGTGGACTTTCAGCCAGTTTGGGGGCACATACGCTTCGAGCGTGACGCTCAGTTCACTGGGCTCATGACTGCACAGGGAAGAGACGCTGGACACTTCGTCCTCAACTCATTTCATTTTTGCGAGATCGTGTTGGTTTTTGGATCCACAAGTGCGCTTTGCCTGTAGCAAGCAGAGCACGAGGCTGTTTTTAACAGACTGTGGTCACAACTGCACGGCATGCACCCGCCGCTGCTTTAGCCTCCACTCAGACTGCGATTTTACCATGACTGCATCAATATTAATGTAGTTATCACTTTAAAAACAAGTCACCATGACATGAAATCACACTTATGTAAACTTTGCAATTAACTTTGCTGAACCGGGGGGTAGCAGCCCATGTGGGCCACGGATCATCTATGATCTGTTTCACCACTATTAAACACACGTCAACTGATTTGGTACTTTGGTGAAACAGCGCCCCACCTGCATTGCCAGGTGCAGGTGGGGCGCTTTCATGCCAGGTAAACATAAGGTTCAGGTATGCCAGAGGTACGCCCTCTCTCCGTGCCTGCTAATTTAGATAAATGTGTACTTTTTAAATTGCATTCATTCTGCTTTTACAGTTGTACAGTAAAAATGACTGTGTGGCCATCAAGTATTCTGTGTTCAAATTTTCCTGTAGAAGAATTCCAAGTAGGTTTTCCATCTGACTTCTGCTGCACTTTTTCAAGGAAAAAGTCAGAAAATTGGATTTTCAAGCCTGCTGGAATGTAGCATATTTTTTTTTGCCACAAACATACTGGGCTCATGCTTGATTGACAATTACTGAGAAAAAGTAAGTACGAGTTAGTCTACCTTTGTCCTTGCAGGTCTCCCTCTCCTCCACGACACCAGCGCACCCCGACTCCTCCTCGACACCACTCCCCTTCCTCCCACTCAGGTTCTTCTGCCCAGCGGCACTCTCCGTCCCCTCGTCGGCGTCGCTCGGCCTCTCCTGCCTACCACCGCAACACCACAGCACCAGCGTCCAACTCCTCACCTCTCAGTTCTCGACGTTCTCGTTCGCCCCCTGCCTCCCATGACACCTCCTCACCCCACCGCAGGTCTGACCGATCGAGTCCCAGCCGACACCACTCCAGAGGCCGTGAGAGGAGCCGTGGTGAGAGAGACAGGAGTCCCCCTGCCCAAGAACGGAAGCATGATCGCAGAGATGGTATTTCGTTGTAATACTGTATTTGTTTGTCAGAGGTTTATTTTTATGGCAATTGCAAGAGAGTCTCTCATAATCAGCTTTCATATTTTATGCTCTCTCTCTGTCTTGCCAACAGAAAGCCGCAGCAAGCGAGAGAAGGACAGCATCCATGATGACAGAGACTATGATTCTGAACAGGTGTCATCGCGGGATGCCCGAGAGGACAGGGAGATGAGAGACGTCCGAGAGCGACGGGACGGTCGTGATCGGGGAAGAGAAACAACCCGAGACTCTCGGGAACGGCGGGATAACAGGGAATTGAAGGACTCTAGAGATAACAGGACAGAAACTCGCTCCACTCGAGACTCTTTAGAGCACCGTGACCGCGAACGGGAAAGAGAGAGGGAGCGTGAGAAGGAGAGGGAACGAGAAAAGGAGAGAGAAAGGGAGAGGACTGACGCCCACAGGAAGGAGGAACCACCCCAGGACGACAGGAGTTACGGGAGAGCTCATGGACGTGAAGATGGTGGGAGAGGTGAAGGAAGGATAGACAGAGCTGAGAGGAATGGAAGAGGGAGAGGACGTGCGAATGAAGCATCTGATAAAGGCAAGCGCTCCTTCATGAAAAGGTTTATTTTGCGCATTACTGTTATAGTGGAGTAGATAATGGAAAAATTATGCATTTGGTGGTACAAGCGCCAAATTTGGCATGGGGATTCTCATGATATTACTCAACATATCTGGTCAATTGGCTACTTGACAATTCAAGATGGCAGCCATTTTCCAAGATGGCAGCCATTTTCCAAGATGGCTGCCAAAATGACCTATCGAAAAACAATTTTTGCATGGAAATGCTCCTATTGGATTCATCCAAATGATATTAATGTCAAATTCCATTTAGTTATATTTTCTTTTATTTGTTATTTATGGTATTTATGTTTTATTTTGCTTATGTGCCAAATTTGAGTAATGTTTATTACATTTAGTTTTAATGGTTTCCAACCAGCACGTTTTGAAAGTTTTCATCTCTTGAAACTACTGCATGCAGGCCTATTAAAAGGTGTTAAGTGTTAAATATGTTGTGTTGTAATTTTTAATATCTATGGGCAACATGGATAAATGGTAATTTATGCCACTAAGAGTGTCATATTGTTGTTGGAACATGAAAAATTTAATCTGGCATGCCTGAAAACCTACAATTTGACAGCAAGTTCACACAAATCAAATAAGTAACATTTTTGTGAGGAAAAATGATTCTGGGGTTGATTTGCATACATTGGTACATACTGACATACATTTACGTACATTGTTAAATTAGGTGCCATCTTGGATTTCACTGATGCTGTAAAATGGATCCATTGTCACAGGAGCATTTCAATGCAAAAATAAATTTTTCGGCAGGTCATTTTGGTGGCCATCTTGGATTTTCAAGTGGCCAATCAACCAGATTTGTTAAGTACTACGTTAGGAATCATCATGCCATATTTGGTGCTTGTACCAGCATTTGCAGGATTTGCTGTCAAATTGACGTCTGCTCCACTATTACAAGCGGTAGTGAAGGAGATTCTGCGGTAATCGATTGATTAATTTGTCCACTAGTCCAGGTGCTATTGGAGAGCTCAGTACAGAATCAAGGATCAGTGTTCAGGTTACCAATGTTGAAGTCAAAGCTTTGTGCATGTATGCCTTTTCTTATCTTCCAGGTTCAAACAGAAGCTCCAGAGGTTCCCAGCTGGACAGCACTCATGACAGTTGGGAGTCACGGAGTAGTGCAGTTCGTGAAAGGAGCACAGAGAGGACTTCGGACCGCAGTGCTGCTGAACGCAGCTCTGAGAGAGGTTCAGACAGAGATCGCTACGAAGCTGACAGAAGAGGAGATCACACTCGAGACTCCTCGTATGATAGGCGAGGAGGGCATGGCGAGCGGGATCGCAGAGACAACAGAGAGAGAGGTGGGAGTTGGGGCTTGGTGCTGTCAAATTGTAACTCAATTAAAAGCATAAAAACGCATACAAAGTAAAAATTTACTTTTCTTATTTCTTACTGTTGCAGTTGTTATGTTGAAGGTGTTTGACTTTGTGACCTTTTGGACTTTGTTTTCTAGATCAAAGAGCCACTTCTCCGAACAGACACCAGAGCAGAACAGAGGAGTCTGAGAGAGACGAGAGGAGGGAGGACCGCAGGCCAGATAGAGCAGAGGAGAGACGGGAGGAGAGGACACGTGACCGGGAGCGAGAAAGGGAACGGGAGCGGGAGAGAGACAAAGAGAAGGACAGAGAACGAGAGAGGGAAAAGGAGCGAGAAAAAGAGAGGGAGGCTGAAAAGGAGCGGGCTAGGGAGAGAGAACGGGAAAGAGAACGAGAGAGGGAGCGGGAAAGGGAGCGAGAACGAGAGAGGGAGCGGGAGCGTGAGGAGAGGGAAAGAGAGAGGGAGGAACGAGAGAGGGAGCGAGAGAGGGAAAGGAAGGAACGAGAACGAGAGAGGGAGCAACGCGAGCGAGAGAGGCAGCGGGAATGGGAAGAACGGGAGAGGGGAAGAGAAGAGCGGCGTGAAAGGAGAGATGATCCAAGGGATGATCGGGCTGTGAGAGATACCCGGGAAGATCGCAAGATGAGGCATGTTTTCGTACCACCACAAATAACACGATTTCACTGCTCGTCTGTGTGCCAGAGTTGTTTTAAACTCAAACATAAATAAGAACACGTGCCAACAAAGCTTTGCTTCTCTGTTCTCCTCTGTAGTCGTAAGAGGCACAGGGTGGAGAGCAGCCCCAGCCCCCGACACTCGCCAAAACGAGCAGCACGCGACCTCAGCCCGGCTGACAGCGATGGCTACAACAGTGCAGAAGATAAAAGTGAGCGCCCGATTGGCCGAGGGCAGGCCAAGCACCGTCTCCCGAGCCCAGTGTGTCCGCCTCCAACTGACAGTAGGGAAATTCTATTTGAAAGGACACACACTGTCATTTAATGTATCTTTTGTAACGGGATAAGCGGTGCTTTTCTTGTCTTATTTTGTGCTGATTATGTTCCAGACATATGTGCAGATTTATTTGGATATACTGATTCAAAAAAAAAAATTGATTATTAGTAAATTGTCGTTAATGAAACGTAATGGGGAAAAAAAAAATCACACCAAATTCAAATAGTTGACACATTGGGCCAAACCCAGATTTAATGATGCAGACATGAGTGCCTTGATCATATTGAAATGAATGAAAGAGGCTTTTTTTCTTGTCAGGTCTAAGTTTAAAAAGGCATTTTAATTGCAAGTACATTCCTTTATACATGTTCAAATACAAAACAACGCCCCCTATTGCACATTTTATCTTCATAGCATTTGTTTTGAAACATGAAATAAGACCACCTTTGTGGAAAACGGTCATGTGGTTGAAAACTAAAGCAGCCGTCTTGCACTCGAACAGGATTTTACGTTTAATGTGGGAAGTCGCCCGTTAAACACGATGCAACGCTTTATTGTGGAATTTGATTTGGAGTGCTCTTGATGTCATTTAGTTGCTTTGATGCTTATTAAGCACACTATGGTGGTTGTTTGTATGTGCAGGCGGGGAGACACATCGTCTGCTTAGCCAAGTGGTGCGGCCTCAGGATCCTTTGCTGCATTCTCCCCCAAGAGCTTCTTTGTCTGATGACAAGCCCGGTCACTGGAAGGACGAGGAGCGCAGAGGAGTAGGGGACAAAAGAGAGATACGCAGCCGCCAGTGTGATCCAGAGCCTCGTGGGGAACGAAGCAGAGGAGGTGAACGGCGAGTAGAGCATCTTCCAGACACCCTGCCTGACTCCCGTAGCAGAGGTAGAGATCAGCGAGAACCCACACCCCCTCCTCTCCTGGTGTCGACTGGCAGTGATGACAGAGACACTACGGGCTCCCAGTCCCACGAGGAGAGCAAAAAGAAGACAAAGTCCCAAAAGAAGGGTTTGAAGAAGGGGCGCAAGGAAGAGGAGGCCACTTGTGGTAACAGCCTGGCGAGAGTAGGGGACCGATTCAACCATGAGCCACCAACAGATGGTTCCACAGATGGTCCGTCAACCTTACACTCCCCTCGGAAGGTTGCCAAGAAGAAGGCAGTTGACCGAAAGAGGAAACGCTCAAGAGGAGAGTCGGATGTGTCTGAGGAGGATTCTTCAGTCCATCAGCCGCATAGTAAGAGGAAGCGAGGTCCGAGAACACCACCACCATCGATGAGACCTGATCACCGTGCTATTGGAGGAAATACTGAACCTTCTCCCCTGTCAAAAATGGACCCCAACTTCAGTGACTGGTCAGATGAGGAGGTTATGGACCGAGCAGGGCCACTGATGGAAACAGCAGCTCCCCTCATCCCTGCTGAGAGGACTCCAATCGAGCCTCTTAGGAGAGGCGTGGGTCCGAGGCTGGGAAGGGACAGGGACAGGTGCAACCCTCCACACATTGCCCCTCTCCTCCCTCAGGATCCACCAATGTTGCTGCAGACGCTGACACCGCAGCCTCTCATGTCTCAGCCTTTGCTCCGCAAACCTCCTCCAGACCAGACGCGCAGCAGCAGCATGGGAAGTAACCAGAGCCGCAATTCCAGACGCCTTCGATCGCCCTCCAATGAGTCGGGCCATCGAGACGACCCACGAGAGGGACCTCGGTCCCGCCGGGGCAGACTGCAGGGCACCAACTCTCGGGACCGGGAGAGGGAAAGAGAGCGAGAGTGGGAGAGAGAGAGGCTGGTGGTGACTGACCCCCCGGTGGCAGAGAGGAAGTCTCGTATTGACCAGCTGAGGAGGGGCGAGCCCAGCCGCAGCACTTCCTCAGGTGCTGAATGTGACACAGAATCAATTAACATCAATTATAATCTGTAAATCATAGGAATTACGATGAAAACAATCTATTAACTTCCAGGAGCACGCTTACTTGCAGTCTTAGTGTTACGGCTTTGATCCAACTCAAGCCTATATCACCATTTTTTTTCTTGTCTTGCAGATCGTCAGGATTCGCGAAGCCACAGCTCCAGGCGCAGCTCTCCCGATTCCGAGAGACCGGCAAGATCCCGGTCTCGCGCTGGCTCCTATGACAGTCGAGAGCGGGAGAGAGACAGGGAGCAGTTTGAATGGGAACGAGACAGAAAGGATCTCCGTCCTCAACCGCAACAACAGCAGCAGCAGCCCCTGCTTCTCCAGCAGCCCTTACCACAACCGAGAGACTGGGAACCCGAGCCTAGGGACTGGCCGAGCAGGGGGCGTGAGCCTCTGTTGATACGTCCTGGCCGTGAACCCCTTTTGAGAGAGCGTGATATCAGGGACAGAGAACGCTTGCTGTCTGAGGGACTCATCCCTCAGCATGAACGCGAGAGGGAGAGGGAACGGGAGAGAGACGGTAGAGGTGAAAGAGGTGGAGATCGAGAGAGGGAGAGGATGATGATGATGGACCTCCCACCCCATGGAGATCTCAGGCCACTGGGAAGAGGGGAGCTAAGGGATGAAGTAAGAGGAGACCTGCGAGGGGACATGATGAGACAAGACAGGAGTGACTACGAGCCTCTACTGCCAAGAGAAGCCTTTAGCCCTCCAGAGCCCGAGAAACCGAACAACAATCACCATCTGACGGCAGAGCAACGAGAGGTTGAGAAGACGGACAGCATAGATGGTAAGAACAAGAGACGTAGCAGAAGTTACATTCAGGGGTCTCTGGAAAACCATACAAAGGCAGCAGAATGAATTTTTTTATTTTTTTTAAATGTAGTGTTCATGCACACAAAAAAAGAGAAGATGCATTTAATATTTTCCAATCCAGTGGATTTACGAGTCCGTATGTGCTGTTTTCTCAGGAGAGGATGGTGGCAAGGAAGATGAAGGGCAGTCAGTGGCGTCTGTTGGAGAGGAGTACGAGCCAATAAGTGACGACGAGCTGGATGAAATTCTTGCCGACAGCCAGAAAAAAGAGGATCAACAGGATGAGGAAAAAATTGCAGGTACCAGGAAAAACACTGACTTTGGGTGTATGTCCATTTGGGAATGTTGCATATATTTGGTGAAGTTGTTAATAATGACACAAAAAGTAGAATAAGATTTGGTTCTACCAGCTGACTGAAGAGGGCAGAGGTCGTGTGATCATCATTGCATGTTTGACACTGGTGTACCGCCCGTCTGTAATATACGGTCAGTCATCCCCAACGTGATAGAGCTCCACAATATGGGCTGAACAGTACAATCAGCACTGTGAGAAATCAGGCCAACGAGAACCCTTCACCAGGCCAGAAATATCTATATTTTTAATAATACCAGCGCAATAATGAAAATTAACATCAAATATCTATTAATTTTGAAATGGATCATTTCGGTGCATCTTCAGCTCAAATCAGCAACACTGAGGTTGTGATGATTAAAGCTTCCCCCTTGTTCTGCAAAACACCTGTTAAATAATTTTCTTATTTATGTAACTGGCTATGAAGTCATTGTCATGTGAAGACAAGTTAACCGTCATGGAAATGGTTAAACGGCGACTCTCGTGTGAACCAGCTGACTTCTGGGCTGCATGCTCGTTTAAGCCTTCATGGTCGCTAATTAAACAAAGCCATAGATTTATTGAATGTAAAAAAAAAAAGTTTGATTCATGAGGTTTTTCATTCAGATTTTAACTTTGATGCAATGCAGTGTTCCGCTTGCCTTCTACTATTTTAAGGCCATTTTGTTCAGACAGTGTTATTATTATTATTATTGTTATTCATAATATTATTATTTTTAAATAAACAAATCCCCCAACGTTTTGTTTTGACAGGTCCACTGGATGTGATTGATGTGGACTGGTCCAGCCTGATGCCCAAACAGAAGCAGGAACCCCGCGCTGCCGGAGCAGCGTTGCTTCGGTTTACTCCGGCAGCTGTGCTCCTCAGGACGGGCATCTCCAAGCGACTGGCTGGGCCCAAGCTCCTGGAGCAAGTCAGGGAGGTGTGCAAGGCCGAACTGGACGACCCCAAAGGTGATCATCAAAATCAAACAGTTTCTCAAAAAAAAACAAAAGTTTTTTAAAGAAAATATTCATGCTTCTCTAAAGTATAGATTATTTAATAAAACCTACAGTTCAAATTATTATGAAAGTTGATTTAAAATGTGGCATCTGACCTGTAATTCAGAAGATTAAGTTTGAGTAGACTCGGTTAAAGATACAGCTGTAGGGGGATTAAAGCCTTACCACATGCTGCCGAATGCTGTTTGCAGCTTCCCCAGGTTTGAGTCCCTTGGGTGACCCTTGCTGCAGGTCTGTCTTCGTTTCGATTTCCTGTCTCACTCACGGTCTTTGGATTCAAGGCTGAAAAATGCTACACACACACACGCCAAACTCTGTCCAAACGTTTCACTAGTAGTGTATATAATATACTAGTCGTTTTTAATTTTTTTCTTTTTTGAAGATGCAATTTTTCTTCTAGTTATTCTTTCCCTAAGCATGCATCACAATAAAAGCATGTTACAACTGTATTTGTAAATATTTACAATGAAACGGCAACTATTTAGTTATTTGAAAGGAGCTGCAAACCTCCACCAAGGTCACATACTCCCCACCGCCAAAATACACACTTTCACTTGCATTTAGTATCAAACCTGGTTTCCTATGGATTTATTTACATGCTCATAAAATTTCATTAAAAACCATTCAGAACTTTTTTTGTTTAATGTTGCTATATCGGTGACATTGTTCTGGATCCCAGATCGAGAATATGTTCCAGATTGATTCTGAAATTACATAAATTACACTACGTAACAAATTTTCACTTTTGTCTTGCTCCTGGGTTAAAACCATAATTTCCCATTTCTTCACAACCGATCAAAAGAGAAAAGAGTGGTCTTGACCTCCAAACTTTGGTTTTGTGGTCAGGACAATGAAATTGCAAATGAACCAGTTTTCGCGTTCACTGAGTGGTCACTACTAATTTCTGGAAAGGTTAAGTCCATTTGTCAGAGTTGTGGTCATCATATGTTCTTTTTGTGATCATGTCAAAAGGGTTCAAACATCATTTCAAACATAATACATATTTTAGTTTTATTGTGAAAATGTCAGAACATTTTCATAAATGGCTGTTTCGACGGGATA
>CABFOU010325032.1:0-10391 GCA_900660325.1 Opsanus beta | reverse complement strand
GCCCATGTGTGAAGGCTGGCACGATTGCGCCGTCCGCCCTGGGTTCAACGTGGCCGATGATTTTGTGCAGCTCGCCTGGCGTGGGTCAAGTGGGACGACCTGCGTGCGACGTGCCGTGCGAATATTGCAAATGCGGCCGATTGCCGGTAGGGCTCCAGGTTGATGGCCAGTCAATTGTGTTTCCACCGCGAGCGCGCCACGACGGTGGAGTGCATGTGCTGTGGCCGAACGGCCGTGGCCGAACGGCTGTGCTGAATGGTGTGTGAGGCGTTTGAGGGCCGGACAATTTTTCGCGAGCACCGTTCGACTCCACCTTCGTGCGCGCTTCTGCCTCATTCATCTTATGTGTGAAGGGGCCTTTAAATTTGGATGTCACATTTCTCTCTAATGCCTCCAATCATGTCAGTTCTTTAGTTGTGATCCAGAGGTTCTGGTGGACCTTAGTGTTAATGTGAGGCTTCTTCCTCAATCATGTAAAGTCTGCATGGTCCAAAGATTCTTGTATTTTTGTATAACAGATTGTAGAGTTGTCTGTGGTACCATGAATCTTTTACGTAGTGCTCCTTTCCTACTGAAGAGCTGCAAAATGCCTCAGCTTAATTCTTTAGAGTTTCATCTCCTGTTTTAAAATGCAAGAAAACAGTGTTTTCTTGCAGGGTGCTTAACGGTGCCCTAAATGACATTTAGAGAACAATTGTTTTCTATGTAAAGATTTTGTGGTTGAATGTTGTCCTGTGCAGAATGAAGCAACACTCCCTCTGTCTCCTGTTTACATTCCCGGTCTGGCACATTTACTGCATGTTAGTCCTGCCCTGTGAAACCGTTGCCCCTCTCCACATTCATAAAGAGGCAGCAGTACTTACTGCATAAATGCTGAATTTTTTTCAAGGTGGTGGATGGCAGCAATTTTCCAGGAATATGTAAAAAATAAAAATAAATAAATAAATAAAAATTCACATTTACAGGTTGAAAATTTCCTCTGACCAAGAACATTGTTGGACAGCAATCTACATACTTCTGGCTTTTATGATATGGTGAATTGTTAGACCTGTTAAAAGGCTCCAACTGGTGTTTCTTCTGCTCAGTGTGAAGAGGAGAGAGTTGGGGAGGTGTGGTTGTGAAGGAAAGCTTTGTTTTGTTTCTGAAAATAGAGGTAGTGTTGTATTTAGTGGCAGAAAAATCATTTATGATACCTTTAAATAAAGCCAAATGTTTCCCAATTATACCTAAATTATGCCAATTAAGACAGTCTCCCATTGCAAATTTCTGACACTCATTTGTGTATGTTTTTGGCTTTAAAAATAAATAAATGAATTAGATACTCAATCAGGGCATGAAAATGCCCTTAGTAGCATTGTCAAACACAGTGACCAGCAGGGAAAATTATAAACACGTTCAAAAAAGTTGCAGCATTGTAAATCATCTGCATTTATATAACACTTTTCCATCTGATGCCTCACGTTCACCCATTCACGCACCGATGCTAGAGTGCTGCCATGCACAGCACTCAAATGCACACTGAGAGCAACTGGGGGATTAAAGACCTTGCTCAAGTGCCCTGAAGGATTTTCCAGCCTGACTGGGGTTTGACCCGAGGATCCTCTAGTCTCAAGTCCAACGCTTAACCACTAAGTCATCACCTCATCGTCAATCATGCGACACATTGTGATCCACCAAAGTGAATAACTGGATGTAATCTGTGCATATAGGGGGTAATATGCGTCTTTTACTTGAATTTTACAGATTTTTTTGATTTTTATTTCATGACTACATCTTGAAATAAAAAAGATTTCTGCTTCAATGGGAATTTGCCTGCACAGTCACTTTGATTTCAGGCTATAATTAAAAGCTAATCTTAAAATACAATGCAGATTGTGTTATTTGTGAAGCGAGTGGTGGGTGATTCCTTTGCAGAGAGGTGAAAATGACAAGATCGGGCAGCAAAGTACAGCAGAGCAATCACTCTGTGTGCAGGGCAGTGAGTTCAACTACTCACTGTATGCTGACCTCTTTATATTGCCAGTGGAAATATAATATATGTCCATAATCCCATGAAAGGCATGCCACACTCTTCAGCAGAAGACAGTTTTTCAAATGTTATTGACACATTTTAACTTTGTAGTAACACCTTCCATTATGGGCATAGCTCCCCTATCATGGGGCTACAGTCAATGCCACTTTTAATCAGCATTAACCTGGTGTATGATTGTGTACAACACTATTGCACACAACTTTAAGATGCTATTGTGGACAACTGGGTCTGATTTCCTCACTTTTGGAACTGGGAAACTGTGGCCACAAATCGGCAATGGGGGATCTGGTTTAGGCTTACAGAAGCTTGTACAAGTAATTCCGCTGATTTATGATAACATTTGTATGCCATTTTTTCCAGGTTAGACATTTAAAAGTGTTTTACATCCTTAGTTGCGCATCAAAACTTTCAAAAATTTCTAGTCTGTTGGAATCCACTGTTTGAAAACTCTTTTTGTATGTAAACTGTTGAACCATTCAAATTCTATATATTTTGACTTAACTTCATGCAGCCATGATGCTCTGTGCACACCTGATTCCATCAGATCTTAGAAGTTAAGCAGAGTAGTACCTGCCTGGGAGACCTCTTAGGAACACCATGGGCTGTGGGCTTTTCCACGTTGCATCATAGAAGGCACCCATAGCAGAACTTGTGCTAAATCCTCATCCATATCTCTTCCAGATCTGCTGTGGTGACCCGGGGCAAGATCATAAACATTTTATTTATTTAAAATGCATAATACCAAATTGGCCTAAATATTAATAAAGGTTTTCTTTTTTCTTGAAAACGCATCTGAAAAATATCGGGTCATCTTATAACTGTGGCGCAGACTTTTACAAGTCATAAATCTGCACTTTAAGTGGCTCCAAACACCTGTGAAAGCCTAAAAAAAAACAAAAAAAAAAAAACCGCATTTTGATTTTTAATTAATTTATTTATTTTTAACAGCGAATGAACAGTCGGGGGGAACTGAGTTGGAAAGGATTTGGCCACAGTGAATGTCCACGTGTGTCCCCCAGCTGTGGGGCATGTCTGCAGTGTGCGTTGCGTGGTGATGTTTCCGGGCAGGAGGTGAGTGTAAAACTCGCGCACGGAGCAGCTGAGTGCGGCTCTGTGAGGGTTAAACTCACGCAGGCTGCGCCGCCGGAGAAACGGTGAAACCTCCTGCACGCGGCGCCGGTCAGCGCGCACAAGTGCTACGAGTCGGTAGAAGGGAAAAGGCACCGGGAGAACTCTCCGGAGTCGACTTGTTGATACTGGGCGCCACGTGTGTCAGATAATTCTGTTCCCCCCCCCTAAACATGTCCTGATGCGTTGATCAGCGCAGGTGATCTCGACAAAAAGAAGTTTGAAAGCGTTTCTGGAAAAGCTGCTGATGATGATGACGATGAACCGTAAGTATCATATTTATCTGCTTCAGCGTCAGATTGGATTTATTATTTCCACGTGTTATATGATATGAAAATGCAAAACTTTGCTTCATCGTGCGCTAAAATAAATTCGGAGGTAAATTCGGCTTTTTAGAAAGACTTTAAAGTTAAACCACCCAAGCAGGCTGAATGGTTTCAGCACCAGGCGCGCGCGGACAGCGCCGCAATCAGACAGGTTTCAGCGCTGGACAGCGTTTACGAGTCCGGTTTCTCATTGGCCCGGTTCTCCCCCCCCACCTCCACTCGTGTCAGCAAGAAAAGCGGCTGTGCCTCTTAAAGCTGATTAAAATATCTATTTGCTTCTCTGATGAGCAGATAAACCAGCTGACATTGCCGCTGTAGGACACCGACAGTGGCGGGTTTTCAGCGCGGGAACTCACTTCTATTTCTTTGTTATTTGCAGCCGCAAGACAGGAGCCCACGGACCCCGGTGTGGTCATCCGCGGGAACATGTCTCCTTGAACTTTCAGACTGTCTCCTCCCGGCTTTTCCAAGTGACGGTGTGTCTTGAACCAAGATGAGCAAAGGAGGGGCTCGGCCGATCTCCACGGTGCCACCGGATACGATGGACATTATCCGGACCAAGACCCACTCCCGGAGAGTGAGGATCAACGTGGGGGGGCTCCTCCACGAAGTCCTGTGGAGGACTCTGGACAGGTTGCCCCGCACCAGACTGGGCAAACTGCGAGACTGCAACACCCACGACTCCATCACGGAGATCTGCGACGATTACAGCTTAGATAATAATGAGTATTTTTTTGACAGACACCCCGGCGCCTTCACCTCCATCCTCAACTTCTACCGCACGGGAAAGCTGCACATGATGGAGGAAATGTGTGCCCTCTCGTTCAGTCAAGAGCTGGACTTCTGGGGCATCGACGAGATCTACCTGGAGTCGTGCTGCCAGGCCAGGTATCACCAGAAAAAGGAGCAGATGAATGAAGAGCTGAGAAGAGAGGCGGAGAACATGAGGGAGAGGGAGGGCGAGGAGTTTACTACCACGTGTTGCTCTGAAAAGAGGAAGAAACTTTGGGACCTCTTGGAGAAGCCAAGTTCTTCATTTGCTGCCAAGGTAGTGTACCAGAGCTTTACTCTGCCAGGCTCGATCAAGTCGGACTAGTGTCCTGAGGAAAGAGAGCAATCAAAACAACATATTTATAAAGTTTAAAGGGGTCATATTGTGCAAAATCCTTTGCACTAAATATTATTGGGGTTTTACTTTAACCTGTTAAACCCGAGGGTCCCCACATGTGGGGACTTTCGGCTTCAGTTAAATAAGCCTAGGTTAAGCATCCCGATCTGGCTTTTTTGTTTGTTTGTTTTAAATTCTGTGACATACATCATAGGAGGCCATGTCTAGATTATTCAGTGAGACCACTGAGCTGCTCTGCTCCCACCCAGAGATACTGGCTGTGTCCCAATTCAGGGTCTGCACCCTTCTTAGGGCTGTTTCCCATGAAACTCTTCAGTCTTCAGCCCTTATGAGACAAGAGAGTCCGGAACAAACCATTCTGAAATGACGTCCCTGTCCCTACCCCCTGTCTCCTGGCAACCTTGACAGATGCACACAGCAAGCTAGTGTAGTGTGCATAACCCATTATTTGTTAATTATTCAGTACTTATTTACCTGAAGTACTCCCCTTTCAGTACTTCAGGGGAGGTGATGGTCTAGTGGTTAAGTGTTGGGCTTGAGACCAGAGAATCCTCGGTTCAAATCCCAGCCTGACCGGAAAATCACTAAGGGTCCTTGGGCAAGGTCCTTAATCCCCAAGTTGCTCCCGGTGTGTAGTGGGTACCTTGCATGGCAGCACCCTGGCATCGGTGTGTGAATGTGTCTGTATGAATGGGTGAGTGTGAGGCATCATTGTAAAGCACTTTGAGCTTCTGATTCAGATGGAAAAGCGCTATATAAATGCAGTCCATTTACTTATAAATATGACTTATTTACAATTGGACATGTGGAGCCTAAAAGTGTCTTTTTGTCTTTTTTTAAATTTACCAACCATTTTGTCTTGTGGGAAAAAAAACACGTAATGGCTCATGGGATTGTTTAAGCCGTGATGGATCCATCTGTTTTATCCTTCATGTTCGGGGGAAAGAAGGCGCCACACGTCAGCCGCTTCACAAGCCAGCCTTTAAAATAGGACAGCCTAGTCAAGGACTTAAATGGGCGACAATTACTGTCTTTGAATCGTGCAGCCGCTGGATTGGAACACAGCCACTGCGATATGAGAGGCAGGCGTGACAAGCATCAATTCCTTTCTATTTAAAGCAACAGGCACAGAAACGGATTTTTTCTTACAGACCCGAAAGTCAGATTTGGATGCATTACATGAGGTCTGAGGTCTTTTTGGCTTTAGAAATTTTAATATTTAAGACATTTATTTATAAACAATGAGGACACCTTCAACCCCACACATGAACTGTAATTTCAAAAACAGAACATGCGTATCTCAAGTACACTTCAGATTACCGCTGGGTGATAAAAAGATCACAATAATGTGTCACGATAAACTTCACATCAATAACGATGATGAGCTTTGGATATTTACACTTGAAATAGACTGATCTAACAGCCTATTGCACAGCAGAAATAGAAGTGACAGCAACAGCCACAGTTTTTAGCGTGCACATCCAATGTGCACGTTCATTTACTGCAAAGTGTTGTTTTAGCTACTGGTGATGAAGGAAGCACTGGAAGCAGGGTGGCAAAAAAGACACCAAGATGAGTAGAGCAGAGCCAGTGAGAGGCACGAAAGTCAGTGTGAAGGTCAACTCGCATCCTCTAAAGCTGAGGAAACTGTTGACAAAATCCTAATCTAAGTAACGGTTATAGTCGAGGTAATACTTACTGCAGGATTTTTAAAAAGTGAAGAAACATAGGCTCCATTGTGTAAACAAAGACTGGCGAAACTTTGCTGCACTGATATCACCATCAAGCCGTACACAAGCAGAAACAGACATTGCTGAAGACGGGAGTGGAAAACAGGCTTGTCCACAATGTCCCAGTGATGGAGATTTATAAATAGAACCATGCATTGCTTTAGATCTCTGACAAAGAGAATGCACAAGTGCATTTTTGCATTTGTGTGCACACAGTTTTACATGAATCTGCTTGGGGGGGGAGAAAAGCCCCATTCTCCCCAAAACAAGTCATGTATTTAGCCATTACAATAACTTCCAAACTGTAAAGTTAAGGTAAAAATGTTACATAGTTACACTTTAAGTTGTTGTTATTATTATTATTATTATTTATTTATTTATTTATTCTTGGAGTCCGTAGTCTTGTCAAACATGCTTTAACATTCCTGGGAGGTTTTCCCATTGGTGCCATCGTTGTGCTAGATTTTCACAATGGGTGTGTAACTGTTGTTTTTGTACACATCGGATGGTACAAATTCAGTGCATTACATTAGCACACCATGAGCTAGACTGGTGCTTTGCATCATAAAACCCCATATTAGATCAAATTTTTGGGCAACCGTGATCTTCACATTCCATTCTGTCATAGTTATAGGCCGTGAGCGTCTGGGTTGCCTATCCATAAAAGTGAGACGTGGGCTACAATTGTTAGAGACTTGAAAAGCCTTACTGCACAAAATATTTATTTATTTGTAGACAAAAGATAATGCTCCTATAGTCACCCCTGCCTCATTACTGGCCACACATTCCATTATCCCTCTGACTAATACTCATGCCTTACTGTAGACTTCAGGAGCAAGAGTACTTAACTTTGATCAATAGGCGGAATCATGTTAACATTGTTTTCGAGTGAACCCACTTGTCCTTGCAAAGTGACCCTGCAGGGAGTCTGTGAACAAGATGTTCTGTGTTACACTTGCAGAAAGCAAGTTTTTCTTAAGTGCTGGTTAATTTGCATTTCACCATATGCAGCAGGTGCACCAGGGTAAAATGACACACGTCACATACATATGTACAAAAATTTGGCTAAGGTCAAAAGGAACTTTGGCCTTAGCTCAGAAACTCCAGATAACATGTTGCAGTCGCTGCTCAAAGAAATTCCAAACACTTCCTCCTGCAGATTTTTGTGCATAATTTAAGAGCCCACTCCATCCCTGACCTTGAATTACAGAAACTCTTAATTAGTTTTCTTAAATACCGAATCACACTGATTAAAGATATGCTCTATTTAAGGCACAGTGAACCTCTGATCTCTCTGAAGGTTTGTGAAACCACTCAGCATTAACACAGAGTGTGAACTAACGGAGATTTATGCTGAGTATCAGCGCTCCAGGTTGTACAGAAGGCAACATTTTAGATTTACAAGAAAGCAAAATCTTACTTTAGGACTGGGAGTGTGTCAGAGAGACATTGACCTAATTGTGTGGTCATTTGGATGTTGTTGTTTTTGATAGTTTCATAGCAATAAGAGCTTAAAGTAATGTCAGACAAAGTATCAATCATAGTTTGGAATCTTTATTTTAAACAAGTCATACATTTATTATGAATATTTGCACAAAGCTATTGGTCAAGGTGCTTATAATTTTTCCACTGTTTTGAACTTGGGGGTTTTGCTAACAGATCCATTGATGCATCTGACAAAACACCAAAAACTGAAAGTTTTGTTGGTGATAGTTAAAAAAAAACTGATGCCACTTAAAATGAGCAAAGAGGGTCTGCAAGGGTTGATTCTAGATTCCCTACCATTGTTGCATGTATTATGAGTTTACATGAATACAGTAATGTTTACATTAAACATAAAAAATCAAAGATTAATGTCAGCACACAGTAATAAGACACTTTGCTATGCTATGCTAACACACTAATGGTGTGTTCCATTTGGACTTGGAGGTCAGGATTTCCCAGTTAGGCCCCCAGGAACGCCCCTGAAGTTGTCATGTTGTCTTCCATTTGTACTCTGAGGTCAGAATTTTCCCATTCCACCCCCCAGGAATGCCCCCTGAAGTTGTAATTCCAACTTGTCAACTTGTAGAAACCCCAGTTCTCCGACATCACAAGTCAACATAGCTTCTCCCAACAATAACAATAGTGAAAGTTGTAGTTTTAATGTTTTTCTTTTGTTTTTTGTTGGTTGTTTTAGCTCTTCTGTCTCTTTCGTGTCCAATTTAATAAATCGTGCGCACAGTACTGATCCTACCGATGTCTGTGGACATGGTGCAGTGGTATTTTTATGTGTGAAATACCACATAATGTGTTGTTTATCAAATGGTGCTGCTCATATGAGCTAAACCGTTATCTGTTGCTAAAATCAGTGACTGTCTACACCAAGGCAGAAATCAAGCAGTAAATTAAAACACTAATGTAACTTATGCTCCACCTGTCCTCTTCCAAAAGGTCTCTTTGGTGGACTGAGTATTTTTGTAGCACTGTATACTCCAAAATCTTAGAGGCATGCAGCTAATTTTCTGACTTGCAGTGCTGTGTGAAAAATGGAACACATTTAAGTCGGATGTGATGTAATTCCCAGGTATGAATTCGGAGTTTCAAGGTAAAAGGAATGTAGCATAATTCCAACTCATCAAATCATACCAAGCTCGAGTTCACAATCCAACATAGCTGTTCCTGGCAGCAACAGCAATGAAAGTTGTAGGTTTTTTGTGTCCAATTTAATAAATCATGGACAAAGTACTGTCCTAACTGCTGTCTGTGGACATGTGGCTGCAATATTTTTATGTGTGAAATACTGCATAATGTGTTATTTAACTCGGTTCAACTGATGGAGCTAAAATTGGCTAACCTTTTAGCTGTTGCTATAGCAACAATGACTGTCTACACTGTGCTACAAACTGTGCGGGAAATTAAAACACTAATGTAACTTCTGCACCATCTGTTCTTTTTAATAAGGTGTCTTCAATGGACCAAATATTTTTTTGTAGCACGGTATATGTCAAAATCTTGGAGGCATCCAGCTTATTTTCCAACTTGCGGTGCTGTGTAGGAAATGGAACACATTCACCTCTGGTGGGATTTCATTGTCAGTCATGACCTACGAGTTCTGAGGTAAATGGAATGCAGCAATAACTCCTGGCTTCTTCTTCTGGGCTTCTTTTATGCTGTGCTATATGAGTCTGTATGTGACCCTGCTCACTGTTCCTAGTGGCAAACTATAACGGAAAACAGATATACAGCTGTCTGTGAACAAAAACCAGACTACAGACAGTCAGACACGCACAGACAAACAGATAGACAGACAGACCAGCCAGCGACAGATCTAAAAACATAACCACCCTTGTTTTGCAGGCGCTAATAAGAAAAGGAGTTCCTCAAGGTTCTGGTTTAGA
Organism: Opsanus beta; assembly: GCA_900660325.1. Classification (NCBI taxonomy): domain Eukaryota; kingdom Metazoa; phylum Chordata; class Actinopteri; order Batrachoidiformes; family Batrachoididae; genus Opsanus; species Opsanus beta. The sequence continues at coordinate 666 of CABFOU010325032.1, read as the reverse complement.
TTTCCTGCTATTCCTAGCAGCATGTATTAATTGTTCCTCCAAGAGCTTATTGGTGCATGCACACAAAATAACCATTTAAGTCGGAATGTTTCTTCAGCACTGCAAGAAAAAGCATGATATAAATCATCGTTCTTTTGTGACGTGCTTATTTTGCTTATTTATCACATGATTGTAACACCATAAATTGTGAACCTTTCTTTGCATTTATACACAGTGTTGGGGAGTAACTAATTACATGTAACGGCGTTATGTAATTTAATTACAAAATTTACGTAATTGTAATCCGTTACATTACTGAGGGAAACTGTGTAATTAAATTACAGTTGCTTTTGTAAATTTCCATGATTACAATTTTAGTTACATTTGAAAAATCACCGCAAAAGCTCAGGTTTATCAAGTCGTTTTCAACTTCCTCCTTCTAAAGCCGCAAGTTAGATACGGTATCATACCGACGCTTGTGATTGGCTCTCTCTGGTCATGTGCCCTTCTGCCGCTAGACTCAACTGACTTGCTGGCTGAACGGCAGTCAGCAACAATGTCGGAGGCGAAGAATACGTTCCTGAGTTGGAAATTCATTCAAAATTAAGAAAAGTAATTCATGTAATTAGTAATAAATGTAATTAGTTACATTACTTTAAAGAATAATTGAAATAGTTACACTACTAT
>CABFOU010325017.1:0-10565 GCA_900660325.1 Opsanus beta | reverse complement strand
GGGTGGGTGGACGACCTGCTCGTGTCGGTCTGGGGGTTCACGGCTCGCGTGGTTCAGGGGGGACTGGTCGACCGCTCGTGTGACTCGTGCGTGACAGGTCGACCCGCTCGTGTGACTCGTCTGGGACAGGTCGATCCGTCCGTCCCAGCCTGGCTGATTGTCTGTGTCTCCCGAACACGGCGCAGATATTTCGTGTGTCGCCAATCGGCCAATTTCGCCCAACATCGTGTTATGTGTGAAGGGGCCCTTACAAATTCACAACAGTATTAATTAGTCCTTTGCAGACCATGAGGCCCATTGGTGCCAGTACTTATCAGCGGATAGCGCATTAAGTGAATGAGAGTCCCCAACTCTCCCTGGGTGGGACATCAGTCCATTACAGTTTTTTTCTTCAGTCAAGGTCAGTACCCTTTACAGTAGGGTGGACTGAGACAATGCAGTGTCCTTGTCCACAGATACAGATGAATAGCATGACTCGTCCGGGGCATGACTGGGTAACGAACCCATAATAATCAGGTTATGCATAATAATCAGGTTATCTATACCTGATTATTATGCAATTCAAACAATATACTTTATGTATTTTAAATAAATACTCTCATTATTATTAATTTAAATTATACTTTATTAATACTAAATACATAAACCTGAGGATTATGCATTTCAAATAAATAGGCTTTATTACAGTAATGAATTTGCATCACGTAAGGTTTATTTGGTAGGTTTGTGTTAAAATTATCTAAAAAAAGTAAATGGGAATTTGTCATATAATAAAATTACATAAACCTTAATAGTTAGGGTTAAATATTTCTGTGAGTGTATGACACAATATCTCGTATGTGAGAATTAGTATCTCATTTTAGGTGTAACTCTCAATATGTGATGAAATGAGCTGCTTGGCGGAGGTCTGAGCTCTCCAAGTGCTTTTCTAGTTTGAAAAAGAATTCAGAAATGGAAAACGTTGAACAAAATAAAAACCTGACAACACCACAAAAATCTTCGATTCAACTGCATGAACTAAATACATACTTCTGACATTTGATCACATCTAATTTAGCTTATGACGACACTTATGAGCACTAGAAGACACTTCTAACAGGACTTTGACCTTGAACATTTTTTCCAAGGTAAAAATTTCTGTAATTGTAAACTAGTGTTGGCGGAGGTTTGCGCTCTACGAGTGCGGTGCTCTAGTTTTGAAATGCAACTCAAAAATTCTGTTTCATAGCTGTTATTTAGCCAAGTCAGCACAGGAAATTATATCCAAAATAATTCAAGCCAAAAAGCTGGTTTTATGTCTGCATGACCTTTGAACAATGCAGAGAAGGGAATTATGGGTAAAAAAAATGAAGCACAGGCTTTTTGAAAAGCTGACATGAATCCCTCCCAAATCCCAGTGGAACATTGTCTCCGCTGCACATTTGAAAAAGTTAACTGGCTGCATTGATCCATGTGTTCATGCGATGGACAAAATAACAGAGGGCACCGAGGTGCTCAATACTTATATTAAACATCAAGAAATGCAGACATACTTCAGCTAATATCCAGGCAGTTATTTTCTTTTATGATTTATTATCTTCCTTGGAAAGATACAGTGACATTCTTGGCTATGCTCAGCTATCAGGGTGAAAACTGTCTCAGATCTGTGCATCTTCTAATATGCTTTCTGGTACCAGTGTGTAGGACTGTCCCCAGCAGTGACACTGTACTATGAAGACAAACAGCAACTTTTGATGAACAATGATAACAAGCAGCAGAGATGAAATGAAAACCAACCTTAAGGCTGATACGATCAGTCATCACCTTAAGTAACCACACACACACACTACTCAGTTTCATTCAATTTATTTAGTTTATATAGCGCCAAATCACAACAAAGCTGCCTGAAGGCGCTTCACACAAGTAAAACTATTAACCCATTAACCCTTCTTTCCACTCTTCATGTTCCTTTTTTTGATGGACCAGACCAAACCTTGTTTTCTGTGATGTCATCGCCACCTGCTGTTTGATGAATAAGTGGAATATGTATGAATTTTTGTCCATTACTTTTTTGTTTTACTATGAATATTTGCGAGACTAACATGGCATTGGGTGGCTTCGCGGTTAGCACTGTTACTTCACAGTGACAAGGTCCTGGGTTCACTTCCAGTTCGGTCCTTTCCATGTGGAGTTTTGGCATGTTCATCCCTGTGTTTGCTCCGGCTTCTTCCCACTCTCCTACTTCCAAAGACATGCAAGTTAGGGGAATTTGAGACTTTAAATTGACCGTAGGAGTGGATGTCAATGCTTTTGTTTGTCTATATGTGTCAGCTCTGCGATGGACTGGTGCCCATCCGCTCCCCGTGACCCTTAATTGGAATCAGCGGTATAGAAAATGAATGAATGAAAATCTGGCATTATATGTGTGAATTGGTGATGCCGATATCTCTGCAGGAGAAGAAGGGTCCTGGTGCTACCTGTCTTAGTGTATGGCTCTAAGACTTGGATGCAAACCAGTGACCTAAAGCAACCACTGGATGTGTTTGGTACCTGGTCTCTTTAAAAGATGACTTTGTGTCAAACGAGCGGTTACTTAGGGATACCAAGATGAGAACTTTCACTTGCATTGAGAGGGAGCATCAGCTTTGACATTTTGGCCATATACTGCGTTTCTCTATACATGATCTAGCACATAGGTGCCTGAGGGTTGAGGACCCCAGTGGCTAGAGAAAGCCAAGAGGACGGCCACGCTTCAAAATGGATATTTTGGAGCTGTGAGGATGGACCGGTTGTCTGCCTCGGCGGTTGCGATGGATGCAGCGAAGCAATGCCACAGCGGATGCTCCCAGACTGTATAGGCACATCAAATTTACTTTAAAATTCATGTATTCGCGTTTATAAATGATGTGGCCCTTCCACTAAATGATTAGAATCCCACCTAACCCCTCCTGTAGAACCACATTATCCAACAAGACCACTACAAAGCCAGCTGCACTGTCTCTGCTTTTTCCTTCTCTCTCTCTCTCTGGCTCTCTCTGTCACAGGTTGTGCTCTAAGACGACCTTTAACCTTAACTCGGGCTGCATTCTACAAGGACAATCATGCCAGGGTTCCTTTGAGCAAGGTGGAAACACATCCCTACTGCACCTGATCCTTCAGCAGTGCGAGGAGCGCTTCTTTCCATGGACTCAACATGGCACATGATGTGCTTGGAAGCTGGCGCGCTTCGTCCTCATCTTCACGAGCGGATGGATGAAGATGAGGATGAAACGCACGCGACAGCGCACGCAGCTCTTCCATCCTGCCTGCCTTTTACTCTGCGTCTGCCCACCACCACCCATCTCTCTCTGTCGAAAATAACACACAGGGAACATTGTGTCGATCCAGTGCGCATCAGAGAGAGGGAGAGAGGGAGAGAGAGAGGGAGAGGGAGGCACACACCCGTCAGTGTGTCAGTGTGATTTTGACTGACTGACTAGGGGATTCTGGAGGAAACAATCACTGTCGACGCGTCCCCTCTCTCTCACGCTGCCTCCTTTCACACCTCCTCTCCGTCTCCTTGTCGGACTCGATGCTTTTCTAGGCGCGTAGCCTCTGTCCGCCTCATCACCGTCACCATCGGATTTTTACTTCTACGCCGCGGACGCCAGCTGGTCTGATCACAGCCAGCCTGGACCGGGTTGGCGGAGCTGCTGTTCAGCGAGCCTCAGCTGAAGTTGGCACCCGAAAATGAGCGCGCTGAGAGCCGCGAGCGGAGCCGCCTCTGCGCCGCGGAGAGGCTCCGGGTCCGGGCTGGAGCGCCGGTGGCGTTGCTGGTGCTGGTGGGTCGTGGTGGTCGGTGTGGCGGTCGGCTCCGGAGGTCCGCGTAGGTCCGCGAACGCGTGCCCGTCTTCTTGCTCCTGCAGCGCCTCCAGGATCTCCTGCGTGGACCAGGAGCGAGGTCTCATGGCTTTCCCCATCCTGCAGAGCGAAGCGGAGATGGAGAACATCACTGACATGTGAGTGTCGCTCATAAGCTTCAGACCCGCATCTAAAATGTCACCACAATTAATTGTTTTAACGAAATATATATATGTGTGTGTGTGTGGTTATTAAATAGCTAAAATAACAGCAAAATTGATCTCACTGTGGCATTTGCGTTTGCAGACAGATGGGTCTCTGTAAAAGAACAAGAACCGGTCAAGGCTACTTTTTCAATGTCAAACTGTTCATTATTTTAATTAAGAAATGGGGCCATAATTGCGCTTCATTTACGGTGCCAAGACTCGGCGCAGGACGCACGTAACCTCCAACAGTCCCAACAAGCAGCCCGGCGGAGAAGGTGCAATGCATTGTACCAAAATGGACAAAGTCTGGAACGCGGACGCGTGCACGAGTGCCTGACATGTGCGTGGATCTACTTTATAGGATTCTGTCTAAATATTGGCACGGACACTTCCCAACATGGCACATGTGACGTGCGCAACCAAACAGAGCGCAGAGAAAATCGGCTTTTATGTATTTATTTATTTTTGACATACATTTGACTGAATATATATTTGAAGATTAGACGCTTCTTACTGCTGTTTGGCCATAATCCAAGAGGACAGGAAAAATATAGAATATTTCAAACGCAGGCACTGCCCTTCATTCTGTACTTAAAGCATTTATCTCTCAGCAGTTAAGCAGCAAATTAAAAATATTCGATCGCCACATCTTGGCACAGTAAACGACCTTGTTGAGAATCACTTTAGGAGATAAACAGTTTTTTTTTTTTGTTTTTATCAGCAGCCTTGGAGAAGGTTTGGAAGCGGTTTCAATGAGCCAGCACTCTGCTGAAACGCATCGGCGAAAGTAAACGCACAAAATGATTGATGACACTGTGATGTCTATTCTAAACGACCTCACCAAAACCACATCATGTCACCTGTAACACTTTTCGACAGAAATGATCCGATCTTATGTGTGAGAATTATGAAATCAGTCCATCTGAGTTGTGCCATGGTTATGCTGAGACCAGAAAAAAAATGATAGTGCTGCTCTTCATTTGAAAGACTGATTGAAGCCACCAACTGGGTACAAAATCAAATGCACATTTACGCAAAAGGAAAAAAAAAAAAAAAAGTCCTGTGAGGACAATGCATTTTATATCAGAAAATGTGTAGTTTTACATATCAGTGCTTCTGTGTTGCCAGATAATCACATAGTTGGCAGCATGTATGGTTAATCACAAAGCATACAGCAATGTGTTAAAAAAAAACCCTGAGGTGTCATGTAAACAAATCATAATGAATGATAGTACAAAAATCATGAAAAAGTTCTGTGTCAAACCCTTTATGACAAACAGTGCTATGCATTAAAAGCTACAACCAAATACCAACTGCCCTTTACCTATAAAGTGGATTATTTTGGGTGAATGAGCATATTACATGGTTTTACTCTCATGCCACATGAAGCGATTCATCATTCAGTGATTATTATCACATCTTCTTATAGAATCATCCATTCTGCTGTAAATCTATAAAGTAGTTATTTAAAAAAAGGCTGCTAATTTCTTTAATATACCACTTTCTTCAATATCACCGACAAATTCTGTGAAACATTCAGTTCTTTTGTTTGTTTTCTTTTGAAAGTCAACATCTGGAAAATCAAATTTAGTCTTTTACTGACATAGTGATTAAAAAAAAAAAAGACTTTTAAAGACATTTATAAAGAAACACGAAGTGCCTGAGATTTTTTGCACATCACTGTAACTATATGTGGTACAGTTTTCAATACAAAAAGAGAGAAAAAGTGTAGTGCTGATTAAAGTGCACTGTGAAAAGTTGAGAAAACTTAAAAACTCAAGGCGGCCAGCTGCATCACTGTTTTTACTCAACTGAAAAACACGACATCTAACAAATGTTTTGACATTGAGTGAACTCAAAAATGTCAGTACAGCTGGTTACCTTGAGTTTTTATTCTTTTTTTTTAGGCATCTCGATTGAAAGAAAAAAAAAAAATCTAAACGGATTCCCTTCAAATTCAGAGTGAAAACAAATCTCTACAACTTGATATGAATTCAGCAAAAATATTAAAACCGAAACAATGGAATGCATAAGTATGGTTTCCTTTCAGTATAACACAAATAAATCACCACGTTTACAGCCAGTTTTCTTCAGACAAGGCAGACACGTGAACATTTCCAAGTCAGTTAATACATCTCGGACTTTACCATCAACATCAAACTGAGCAACCATTCAAAAGCAGACTTGTGAGGGAAGCCACCAAAACCTCCATAACAACGCTGAAGGAGTCATAGGCTTCTGTGGCTGTGATTGGGGAAACTCTGCAGAGTGCAACTTTTGTCTGTTGCATCACCAGTTATACAGCTTCATGGTGGAGTGAAACAGACAAGGACTTTGTTACAATATAACAGGTAAACTCTAGGCTTGAGTTTACTAAGAAACTTCTGGATTCCTTCTCTGTTCCAATCCACCATGAAACTGTAACTAGTGATGCAACGCGCCAAAGATACACTGTGCACAGTCTTTCTAATCACAACCATAGACGCCTATAACTCCTTCAGAGGTTACATTGGTGTCTTGGTGGCTTCCCTCGGTTGTCTCCTTCTTACATGTTGAGAACTGCCTAGCAGATTTACCACACAGTACCATACTGTTTTTATTTCATGGAATTGAACTCTACTGCTGTGTTTTTCTACACTTTTCCAAGCAGCTAAATATCTCTGTTAAAATCTCAAAAATGTCTTTGTTGACGAGCATGGCATGCTTTTCATGGATTTCATGTTGCTGAGGAGGACCAGAAGGAGGCTTCTGCTCAGAGATCAGGAGGTCCTGATTACTGCATATTAAACCCGATTGTTGCCTTTCACCTATTTTTTTATTTTTTACACAAGTTTACCCCAAGCTGCACCAGTTAAATCCAATTATTCAGTTTTGTTGGATCACGATTTATCCAACAAAATCCACATCTTGAATTTTTAAAACATATTTTTAAACCTTCCCGATTGCTCACAATGTTCTCTAATGCCACTTTTACCACCGATTACACCCAATTTCAGGCCATGATTGGGTATCCAAATTTTGTTTTTGATTTTTTCCAAAATCGTAGACAATCAGGTATCAAAAAATCGGTTATAGGAGACAGGCTTTAGACATATTCAGTGACTCGTTAATGTTTGTGCATCGATCTGTCTGATTACTTCTCTGAAGAAACTGGTTGTATTGTGAAGGGGATGATTTAATTATGTTATACTAAAGGTTAAGCATTCCATTATTTTGGCTTTGATATTTTGAATTCATATTATAATGTAGAGATTAGGTTTCACTCTGTGTTTATAATAATTGGAGAAATTTAATATAGAGAAGCCTTAATTATTCTTTCTTTATTTTATTGTCATAAAAAAAATGTTTATTTATTAAAGCCCACACATTCCCAAACCTTTGCATATAACTGTACTTCACAATGCATTCAGTCCGACAGTTTGTTTCAGCAGTAATCTCGCTTTAATTGGAACACTACCTGCTGTCTTTATCAGCTCAATGAGTGCTGACAGTGTTTATAGTGAAGCCCAAAAATGATTTCATTATTTTATCGCGGCATGCTGCTGCAAAACACGCGTAAGACGTGAAAGGACAGGGTGAGGATGTTGCTTTTTATGTCTTACGTTTATCAGCACTACTTCATTTCCACACAGCTGAAATGCACCGTGGTGTGTTTTTAATTAAGACAGCACACATATCACATTGTTCTTATATGTTTTCCACTGTCTGAGCTTGTGATTTGCCTTTTGGAAACTGCTGTGGTGTAAATCTGAAATATAATCAAATACAGCGATTGTGTTGCTTTACTAATGTTTAATAACAAGAACATTTCAGATTATGAACGTACAATAATCGCCTTACTCTGCTAAAAACCCATCTCGACAATCAGTGAATTCAATTAGAATTGAATTTGATTTTTCCAGGCTGACACTGAACATCTCCCGCACGAAAAACAGCATTTAATGACCCTGTCGTTAAATTGATCATCTCTCAGTAGCTGCCTTGCAGACGTGGGACAGCAGACAAACCTTTCAGTTTGTAATGACGTAAAGCTGCGCTCCGGTCATTTCCAAAGTGCACATTCTGTTTCTCACATATTCTCTTTGTGCCCACACAGTCGTGTACCGGTGGTACAAGGAGCTGTGTGGTGTAACCACAGCCATCTCCTGTTGCCGTTAACTGTTAACGGGTCAAGTGCCTTTCTCAACATTTGAATTGCTTAGATGTGCTTTTACTGCCCCTGGCCGGAAAGGCTTCTTGTCACAAACCCGTGTGTACACTCTTGTCTCCCTTAGTGTGATTTTCTTCAGTATATTTCTGATTTTGAGCTATAATTTTGCAACTCTGTTTATATGTTTGTTCCCTCGTTAGCATACAAGTCATCTGACAGCTTTACTCTATCTCTTGGCAGTTATATCGCCAACCAGAGCAGCTTCTCCTCCATCAACGACAAAGATCTGCACTACTACAAGAACCTCAGGAACCTGTGAGTGATTTCATACTCAACTCTAGAAAAGCACTCGGTGTGCACAGAACTCTTCCAAGGCCAACAGTCTTAGATGTGTTTCTAACCCTATTTGTTGTCATAGAACACCTAAATACATCTTTGTCATTTGATTGGTGTATTGTATGTAACATGCCATTGATTATTTGTCTCATTGTGTAGAAAAATAGTCCAATGTACAATTTACTTTATTTATTGTGCAGTTTGGTTCCATTCACTGTTCATTTTGATTCAATTCCTTTTGTGCTATTGAATGACTCCAGTTAATCAAAATGTATAAAGAAAAAAAAAACATTCTGGATCCACTCCAAAATGTAATGATTTCTTCCATGGCCACGCTCCACGCTTTCACCAGATTCAATGAAAATTGGCCTTGTAGACAAACCAATAAATGCTAATGAATGCATTACCATACTTTACATTACCTTGACAGAGGTCCTTTCAAACACAAAAGCGTTTCTCCAGTGCACACATTGTGAGTTACTGAAACACTACAAAATATGACCCACAGTGGTTTATCATACTGTACATGGTGATCATGGATAACATGGTGATCCATGTTAATCACCATCTGTCACTGGAACATTAGTACCTTAATGTAATCTTTCAGACCCTTGATGCATGAGCAGAATTTTAAGACAGCAAAGGTAACAGCTTCAGTTTAGCAGTACTTCCATCTTCATTTCTTTTCTGATAATCTCTTCTGTCAGATACATAATATACAGTCTTTTTGCTTTGGGCAACATACTTTCCATCTCTGTTGGATTAAATGCTGTATCTAATTGCACTTGTAGCTATTGTCTCTTTTCTCTGCTTTCCTGTCTTATTTCTTTTGTACAAAGCAACAGTTTCTTACAGTGCATTAAGGAAACATTAAATGTCGTAGGCAATACAAGATAGATTAAACAAGATTACACACCACTACTATAAACGCTTTAGCTCTGGTTGGACCCAGTTGGAGCCTGTCAACAGTCACGTGTATTTTAGAAATCTCATCACATTTTACATCCACAATAAGAACAACAATACAAATTCCACACAAAGGAAAAAAGACATTCAAAATACTTTCCAAAATGCAATACACACCAACAGGTAAGCCACACTGATCAGAGAAAAAAACAAGAAAATAAGAACAAAGTTAATAAAAGTTTAAAGAGTAATTTAATTCAAATCCAAAATTATATACTCACGACATTTAAATAACAATAGGACTGTAAAACATTCAGTGTTTTTACTGAAACATAATAATAATCAAAATAATAATCAAAAATCCCCTACTTGATCCATTACTCAGGTGCCACAACGTGGACATGGGGTTGGACTTTGACACCCAATAATAATAATAATAATAATAATAATAATAATAATAACAATAATAATAACAATAAAAATAATAGCTATTTTAGCCATAATAATTTTATAGGTTTTACATTTTTACAGTGATTACTTTTAGCTGAACATCTTTATCCTGTTTGTGACGTTGATGAGTATCTTTTTAACTATTAAAGTGTTGTTTTAACACTGTTTGTGTTAAACCTTGCAAATTGTTGTTGCTACACAGAGTTGATCATATTGGTGTTGATTCTTTTTTGACCAGTACTATGATAGTGCTTTTGTTTTTTGACCAGAAGGTCGTGTGTTCAAACCCAACCTGAGGCCTTTGTGTGCAGCAATCCCTTAAACAATGGCTAAAGAGCTATGGCTTTAAATCCAAACAGTGTTAAACTACAATCTATAGTGTTGAAAATACACTTTCATTTGTCATAAAGTGAAACTGAGTGTCAGAAATGACACGATTAAACATTTAATTTTTATAACACTATTGAAAATGTATCTTCAGTTCTGAAATGGTGAGAATTACATGAACTCAGGAACCGTGTTAACTTTACAGCCCAGTCGCACGTTTTTTTTTTCGTTCCTCTGTCACGAAAAACGCCCCATTTTCGTGACGCGGTTTCTGTTATTTTACTATTTATAATCCTCCCCCTTCTCCTAATTATAACCATAACGTAAGTGTATCCCCTCCCCAAAACCTAACCATAACCCCCCCCAACCCC
>CABFOU010325001.1:0-11837 GCA_900660325.1 Opsanus beta | reverse complement strand
GAGGCTCCCTAAGGTGGAGTGCAGCTGATGGACAGGTGGCATAGAGGGGCTGCGTGTTGTCCAGTCAGTCGGGACATGAAGGGTTTTTACAGGGGAGGGGCAGAAGGAAGCGTGGGGGCGGTGCTGCAAGGAGCAGCTGGTACTGAATCCTGTCACTGTCCCTCCAAATACACACATCTTAAACAAAGGACAAAAAGATGAGCATTAGCCTGAGCGGAACTGAGAGTGTCATGTTCTTAAACTGGATTTGGTATCTCCAGCCATCCTCCCTGGAGTGTATTTATGAACCGATTATATCAATTCTTCTGACGGTAAGCATTTAATGAGGCAGGAAGGAGTCTGTGTGAATTAGTTTATCCATGTGATCCACACCAGGGGAAAGGAAAAAAAAAAAAAAACCAGCTGGAGTGCAGCCATTGTGCACAAATGCACGCATCCAGACAAGCGAACATGGGCTTAGAGGCATGCAAGTGCACACCAGCGCTTCTCTGCAGATGCAGTTTTCAATGCCAGAACTTAACCTCCACCACATATGCCAGACAATAATGCAACGAGATGGGCCCACTTCATCAACAAGTGACTGTGTCTGGTCAACTCAAATACGAGCGTCGGCTGGAAAGTTCTGCTTCCAGTGACGTTATTTCAACAACAAACAAGAAATCAAATGAAACGGGTACAAGAATAATCCTTTACTTATCGACTGTCGCTGCACCAAACAATTTTCACCTGCAATTTCAGGGGTGCGCAGAATCGACTTCAATGAAGCGTGCACAGTAGTCGGTAAAAAATGCCGATGAAACAACGTGCTGTTATTGAACTCCTCATGGCGGAACGTTGGTTGCGCACTCGTGGATATTCTTCGGCGGATGAGTGTTGGCGCCACCTGTGTAGAGGTCAGTACAATCAGGAGGTGGGCAAGGAGTTCGTAGGGCGAAAATCCAGCCGTGACCAGGCCTGTAGGGGGCGGGCGCACGATAACAGCTACAGATGCACAGCAAGCGCAGGTGAATGAGCTCTGACTGATGTGTGGACACTCTGCAAAAGCTCTGTGCACACTTGAAGCAGGTTCGTCCTGGAACAGATGCAATTCTTCAGCATGACGATACTCCACACAGAGGATGCACTGCAGCGGCTCAAATCTTAGCACGTCCGCTTTTTTCCAAAGCTGAAAGAACACCTGAGGGGACATGTCGTAGCAGCAATCCCCTGGCAGCGAGGAAGGTGGGCTTTTGGTGGACTCCCAGATGGGATTCTAGATCCAGGGTTGAGCTGTGCGTGGGTTTGTTTAATGTGGGAATGCCGTCGCACGCCGACAAACACACGGTCCTTGACAGATCCTGAGCAGGACCTGCTGCAGCCTTTATCCGCCTTCACAGCTGTTGAGTTACAAGCCATCACCTCCTCCGCGTGATCCGCCATTGAGGACTTCTTGTTTCACCAGAGCCCCATTAGCTGTCCTGTCTTCAGGTATCCTGTTGGGCCTTCCTGGCTACAGTAGCGGCCACGGGGTACACAAGGTCCCCACTCTGTTTCACCCCAGTAGGGAATCCCCTACTTGACCCATTACCCAGGTGTCACGATGCAGACTCGGGGTTAGATTTTGACACCCCAAGGGACACGACACACTCATGATGTAGAGGCGCAAGCAGTTGTGCTTCACTGGTGCCAAGAGAAGACATCCAATTTCGTCACCAGCAGAATGAAAATATTTGTCCGGCGTTGGTGTATGTGTGTGGAAAGAGATGTTGACTATGTGGAAAAGTAATGACACTGCCTGACAGAGAACATTCCAAACTTTAAGCAGATATGCAATTCATGAGAGTATGTTGCTTGTTATTGAAATAATCACGTAGTAGGCAGAACTTTTCAACTGACCTTGGTATATTCAGGGCTCCACAGTTCTGCGCGTTTGAAGGTTTATGCTGACCCTGGCTTTTAAATTTTAAACACATATTTTTTCACGTGCAGGACAACATTTTGAAGTGTAATTATGAGCTTCGTCTGCATAAATGCAAACATTCTGCACAGTGTTATTAGCATGCTTACTTTTTGGTGAGAAAAATCACGAACTGAATGAAGAACTATTTCATTCTCACGAAAGCCACGCGAGAAACATCTGAACGTGTTTGCACCAGTCACCAGACACAATTAAACAGCCCGGTTAAAATTTGAGCCAAGATACGCAACAGTAGAGCTTAACCCCAAAATCTACAAATCTTTCACTTTATATCAAGGCCAAAAGCAACACGCCGCTACAAAACAGCAAATGGAGGGAGGAAAACATAAACAACACACTAAAGCCTTTTTCTGCCACATTACACCTGCACCTGAAAAGGCTGTTATTGTTTAGACAAGATTCATTTGAAGGCTTTAATGGATGCTATTTAGAGGTGGAATACATTAAATAGCTCAATCATAGCTACAGAGTGAGGGGATGACCTTGGCAAATTAATACCAACTGAATAGATCGACTAATTAGCCTTTAAATATGTCATTGATTCGTCTAAATCGAGGGATCCCTGAATGATTCATGGCTCCCTCTATAACTACATCTTTAACCCTGGTAAAGGATGGGTTTGGCTGCCTGCTCTCTTTTCCATTTGACCTGATCAATGGAGGCTGTTCAGCCTAGACCTGGGGGGGTCAGTGAAATTAAGTACGCGGCTCACACAGACAGGGATCAGGCCAACGCTGGTGCAGGGGGGGCGGGATAGGCCAGCTCTCTGTTACCTTGGTAACCCCGCTACTGTTGAGTTTGTTCAGTATATTCTTTCAGTCCAGACGCTCTTTCTGTGTTTGGGGAGTTTGTGCCGAAACGGCTGCACTATAAGAATATTGATGGAGTGCTGCGGGTGAATCCATGAAAAAAAAAACAAAAAAAACAAAAGCGATAAAAATTGATGTTTAATGCGAGCTTCTTGCACAAAGCTGGAAGCTACAATAACGGTCAAAAGATCAAAACAACAAGAGCCAGCTGCCCTTCAGCTGTTAACTTTTGGCAGTGTTGTATTATGTGAAGTGTTTGATCATCATGAGGAAACTGGATGTTTGGAGACAGTGTTTGCTTTAAAACAAACAAACGCCATCTTGATGATCTGTAGCACACGCGGCCTAAAGGGCATAGCGTGAGCGTGTTTGAAGCATGTCCAACCCTCTGGTGCAGGGTGCAAGGGGGTTGGAATTTAGTCTCTGAATTAATCATGGGTGTGTTTCAGGTTAAACGACAAATAAATCAGACAGTCATCAGTCATTGCCTTTAACTGCAATGCAGATCATTTCTATTTAGATGGTGGACTCAGTGGGTGACATTAGTGAGATGTTTTCTGGCAGAGAAACAGATTTGCACACAAAACTCCCAGAGGTGAAGCAGTTGGGCACATTATTCCAGCAACACCACCTCCCCCCACCCCCTCCTTGAGCTACCCAATCTACCCCATATCACACACGGGGCACATTTTGATCATGTGCAACTGATGTACACATTTGTATTTCATGGAAATCCAACAGACATTTTTTTTCAGCGCACAAGGCACAGAATGCCCATACGGTAGGACTGTCCTGTGACTAGCCCTGTCTTGGTGACCCCAATCTGCAAACCTGGGGAGGAAGAAAAGCAGCATAAAAATATGGTACAAACAAGAGTCATTAAATTGTGTTTTTTTTCCCCCATTAGTTTTTACTTTTATTTTGTTTTCCATTTGGTTTTGGTTTTGTTTGTAGAGCAGGTAGCTCAGGGGGTAAGGAGCTGATATACAAATTGTAGACCTGGATTCAATTCCTGGGCACACTACCTGTCTGTGCCTTTGGACAAGGAACTAAATTTGCATTGTCTCAGTCTACCCAGCCATAAATGGGTATCAGCCTTGGCCGGGATCATAACCTGAGGTGGATTGGTGTCCTATCCAGGGGGAGTCATCAACTCTCATCCAATTCATGCTACGGAATCCAGAGACCAGCACTAATGGGCCTCAGGGCCCATGTCGTCCTGACTTCTTCATTTTACATATATGCCTTAATGCACATCTCTATGTGTCCAAGTAGAGTGGAGGCATGTTGTGAACATGCCTACCTAAGGCGTATGTGAATACTGCACTGTATAAATGCCAGAAAAAAAACCTCTCCACTCAACTTTAGACCAGGTTTTTGGTGTCTATGGTATAGATGCTTTCTCCTGCCTCATGATAGCAATGCACCAACACTGCGCCTGAACACACCTCTTTTTAAGATCAATATGCTCATTGGAGTAGAGATACATGCAATTACATTTGTTATGAAAACACTGTGGGTGCTGGACATGACAACGTAACCATTGTCACTGTTTTGTGTCCAGTACAGTCATTGTGTATACAGCCTACAAACACACCAATTCAATTCCAAGCCTTGATTTCGGCACACACAGCACCAATACAAATAATAAATTATTCTGCAGTGCAGCAGGCGTTTCATCAGCGTCATAGAATTTACTCTACAGAATAGCAATTAGTTTCTACCCTTTGTTGTATATTTGAAAATATTTTGTCTAACTACTTTTTGCTACAGCTGAGTACATTTTTTCCTTCATTGACGGCTCACTCAGTAGTTTACTTGGGCTTCCCCATCTTCCTGGCATCAATGTCTCTTTGAATAGTACATCATGTAATGCCCATCTTGTTGATTGTTTGGAGACACATGAATCTGGTGTAGCAGCAGTCAGATTGTGAGTTTGTCATCCTAAATATCAGAAAATGTCAAAATTTTGTCCCATGCTGTCACAATGTGTCTTAAAGTGTGAGGTAGGCCCACTATTTCAAAGACTTCAGCATGTTTCTCTTGCATTTGACAAACTGACTAGTGTGTGGCTGTTCGGCTTGCATTCAAACACATTGATGCTGTACCAGGTGTTGGCAATCTAGACTTCACTGTGCTTTCAGGGTAGGGAGGAAGCACTGGACTATTTTTTCTGTGTATGCTGGATTTTCCTTTACCTGTCTGCTCAACGGAATGATTAAGTATGGCCTTCACGCTAAGCTGTAGAGTAACTGTACAGTTAAAGCCGGAATGAATAACATCATGTAGTAAACTGCTTTGACAGTTTTAATTGTTTGTTTTGTCACACTCCTGCTAAAATCATTGTGGTTTTGACCGTAGTATATTTAAAACTGCCATCTCTTTCATTGGACTGTGGGAGGGAATTTGCCTTTTTCCACCATCTGCTACCTCACATAGAAAAGGTTTTAAGATCCACAACCCACATGGCAGCCTTTCATTGTGGAGGGTCTCTGGTGAGGCTGATCTGTCAATCATCCTCGGTTGGATGACATTCGTCATATGGGTGAGTCTTACATGTCAAACACATGAATATAAGGTATAATGCGATCCATTTTGCCTCGAGGCATTGATGTCACCTTGGCACATGGGCATTTCTAACGTAAACACATCAGACAGTATGTACTGTTACTGAGGTCAATGCTGAAGGGCTGAAAGGGTTTTTATAAACATATAACACTTGCCTGGGCCTTCGAGGGAATCGCTATTGTATTTGTTGATATGGCATATGACTAATCAAAGCATGTCCCTTGAGGACTTGACTTTAGAATAGTGGAGTGCACATCCACTTACAAATGCACTCCCATCATCAAAATTCAACAGGTACTTTTCCATTGGCAAGATTACCGTACTGTACTACTCAGCTTCCAGGGGCTAGTCCCAGCAGCAGGACTAGATCCAGTTTCTGTTGCCATCCAGGCTGCCTCAACCCTGAACATTATGTAAATGTGGACCAGGGACACAGGAGTGACACAGGTGCATGAGTTGCAGATGGTCTCAGCTCCATTTTGTCCCAGTCTGTGCAAAATTATCACTTCCAAATTGCATCACTGCAGCCAAGTTGTCTATTTGCTTGTTCTCATTTTTATACTTTTCTGAGTTGACAAACAAGTCAAGTTTTTTAAGTTTGTCGTGGCTGGCCAATGATACCTTTTACTGAGGTGACATAATCTACATAATAATCAAACTACTGTTTTTACAGCCACAGGTTTGACTGATGCGGTTAACATGAATATGTATTCAAATCTAACGCTCAATAGTGTGACCACTTACTGTTGTGGTTCTCAAACCGGTCCTCAAGGACCACCTAACCTACATTTTTTTCTACCTCTCTCTACTCTGCCACAAGCTGATTAGCTCACTGAAGTGTCTGTTGGTACTTGATTGGTTGCACACCTGAATGAGCAAATCAGCTTGTGGCAGAACAGGGAGAGATGGAAAACGTGTACGTTAGGTGGTCCTTGAGGACCAGTTTGAAAACCGCTGACTTATTACATGCTGCATGCACAATAGCGCATACGGGGGTACTATTTGAGTCCTGGGTATCTGTTCATGTTTGGGGAGAGCTGTGGGAGTACTGGGCACTGGATCTACTGCAATGTGTGAACCAGTCTCTATATGACTGAAGTTGGAGCTGTTTCCGCATCCTCAGCTTTGCATCAGTCTTGTTTCTGGCGGGTGGTGACCTCCAAGAGGGCTGACCCTTGTAACTAACCATGTTTGTGATATTCATGGACAGGATTTCAGTGCGCACTCTTGGATTAGAGGGTGTCCAAGTTGATGGCTTCAAAACTGCATCCCTGCTTTTTGCAGATGATGTGGTTCTGTTGGTCTCATCAGACAGCGACCTCCGATGTGCACTTGGCCGGTTTGAGACCCAGTGTGAAGTGACTGGGATGAGGATTAGTGTCTCCAAATCTGACTCCATGGTCTTCTGTCAAAAAAAAAGGGTGGACTGTCCCCTCTAAGTCAGGAGAGAGTAATTTCCCCAAGTGGAGGAGTTCAAGTATCTTGGGGTCTTGTTTATGAGTGGGGCTAAGATGGAATGTGAGATCGATTGATAGAAGGCACTTGGAATGACTGTGGGCCTGCAACGGGAAGTCTTCAGGTCCAATTATCCGCCAGGTGCAATGCAAGTGTCATTTATAGTTTACACCAAATGCTGGTGTGGTTTTCATGCCAGATGACCATGTTGTGCCAATAATAAGATGAATTGCACTCATTTTTGCACGCGTGGGCGTGCTGGTCTTAAAATGAGGTATGGTCAGCATGTATTCATAATGTAATGAACGCATTTGGGCAATAGATCAGCAAAAACCTGTGTGAGGTATTTAGTAAGTGCAACATACGCACCTTACATAAGCAGGTTCATGATGCATACAGACCATACTTGTACACACAATGAAACTGAACGGAAAACAACCATTAACCACAATAAACACATAATAAAAAATAACCCTTCATCTCAAATGTTCATTCATTCATTCATTTTCTGCCACTTGTCATAGCAGCTCATCCCACACTCCCCTATCCTTGGCCAAGTCCTTTAACTCTCCCTGTGGGATCTCGAGCATTCCCAAGACAGCTGTGAAGTATAATACCTTCAACAGGTCCTGGGTCTTCCCCAGGGCTGCCTCCCAGCTGGACGTGCCTGGAAGACCTCCCTAGGGAGACAACTGGGGCTTCCTCATCAGATGCACAAATCACCTTAGCTGGCTCCTTTTGATGCAAAGAAGCAGCGACTCTACTAAGAATCCCTCTCAGACATTCGAGCATCTCACCCTGTCCCTGACTGTAAGCCAAGATATGTTACAGAAGAACCCCACTTCCGCTGCTTGTATCCTTGGCCTTGTTCTTTCGAGCTTTACCCAAGCTCATGACCATAGGTGAGGATAGGAGTGTCATTCAACTGGTAAATCAAGAGCCTCACCTTCTCACTAAATATTATGCAGCTTTTCTTACTACTCATGGCTGGGTTTCTTTAGAGATCAGGTGGACAAACACGGGGCTGGATTCGGTGTTTTACAGAGGTCCAAAATTTAAACATGGGTTGAAATGCAATGACAGGTGTTATCCCTACTGTCTTAACATGTTTGTTAACATGTTTGTTTGCCTGCTGATTCCATGCATGCATGCTGTGCACCCAAATTTGTGTCCTCACCAGAAAACATCTCACTTCCGAGTGTTCTGTTTAAATAACAGCAGGCGACCACTTTGTGTTCTTGTGTTTTAATAGCAGCATCAGGTGCCACCCTGATTGGATGATTTTAAGTTATGCCCAAAACATGCCCATGACTCATTACGGAGACTTAATCTAGCCCATTTGTGTCCAGCACCCAGGACTGCACTTTGTAAGTAACAATACATAGGAGGACAAGGCCCACTTAGACATGTGCTATGCATCATGGACTGTCAAAACAGGGCAATTGGTCTTCCAATTGTGAGGCAGTGGGATAATCCCAGAAGGACTCAGACAAAAATCCCCATCAATTTCAAGGATGGATAAAATGCCAAGTGCAAAGATTCTTTACATGTTTTCATCTGGAACACGAACAGCAGATACTGGAGGTGTAGTTTAAATCAATTGTTGCGAGTGCCAGAAAAAAAGCTTAAAGAACAAATTGTCAAAAATGTTTTGATTTGGTTGTTCTAAATCCCGATCATCTGCTCTTCCAAACAGATTAAAGTTCAGACAAAAATATCCTCAAATATTTTTCCAAGGTCTGGCAAAGGAAACAGGGAAAAAATGAGAGTCACAGACATGGTTTGTCTTGGTACACTGCAAGCAAGTTTGATGAGGAAATGGGAAGGGCACCCAGCCAAGAACTTCATTTTGTAGACCTCTGCCAACTTCCTTAACCATAGACATAAGCAACTGATTAACTATGGGCTGGGTGAGGGGGCAGGAACAAAAAAATAAAAAAAAAATACCTGCAATTCTGAGTGGGAATTACTCCTTAGACTTTCAACAGGGTCATGTGTCAGAGTTTCAATTCTATTTTAACTGGTATTAAGAGGAGCATTACACTCTGCAGGTGATACTGTCAGATCAGCTCAGGTAGGAAGTAAACCTGGGACCTTCTTACTATGAGGCAACACAGCGCAAATCAATAAGGCACCGTTCAGTCCAAGATCTTTCATATTTGTGGAATACTGACATGTAATGATAAATTATTTTATCATTTACCAGACTGGCATGAATCATTTTTAAATCGAGCTGGAAGATCCAAAGTGATATCCAGCTCTAACTTTAAGAGTAATGATCGGCTACTACATTTTTACATACAGCACCTTTTGAGACTGTGTTCAAGGAGGCACCATCAGGGGCCCCCTAAGAGGTCAAATACCATCTTATCAGCACCCTAACAGGTTCTGGCTCAACAAGCTCAATTAGCCAGCGCTTAGTGCAGTGTATGAAGAGCTCACACTCTCAGCACGAGGCCCATATCAACAGAACCAGGGAGATGACAGACAAGCCGGGCCCACAAAGGCCCGATTGTAGCAGCCTCTGGAAAGTTGGTGAATGGGGTTTTGTGATGTGGCTGATAGGGCACTTCCACCTGAATGACAATGCTCCTGCACAAAGTGCTCTGGACGAATTACTCACACTGGAAGTTGAAATCCTGAAGTAAGTATAACACAAGATGAATGAGTTTAACATGAAAGACCATTCTAGCAAGAATGTGGATACAAAATAAAGCATCATTTAAGGATATTTGCATAGGCTACCATTAGCAGACGAGGAAGGGGAGCTTATAGCACGCCTTTGATGTGGCAGCTGTGTTTTTGGAAGGGCACAAAGAGAAATAGTAATATGTTGACATATGTAATCCCTCTGTTTTGATAAAACAGTGGCATTATGGCCGGGTCTCAGCTCTCTACAGTATCGTATAAGTGATCCTGTTGATGCCCGTCCCTCTTGCAACACTACACTGACAGATAATGAAGCGTGTTAAGCGCTGCGATTTCAATCATAGCCAGTCAATAAGTAATGGGAACCTTGCCTGCTGGCATGGTGCACACACAGATGGAATTTAAGCCACCTTTTGCCAAGCTTTCATTGGCCCTTTTCCCCTTCTGCTACATACTAATAGCAGAGAGGTACAACCGTGTGGATAAGCCATGATGAATCACGCTGCTTGCGAGCCCAGATCTTTCTGGTTAATCCTATAAATTTGAAGTGTGGCAAGATACAGCAAGATAAAACACCTCCTGGCTGCCTTGAGAGGAAATTCTCCACGCTTTGACAAACATATGCACGCAGTTACACATAGTTTCTGCAAATCGCCTATGCTACAGAACTAATCTTATGTAGGGCTAGGGTCAATCAGTTGATGTTAAAAATGTGTCGACATCAATATTTTTAATTGATTTTATTATGAATTTAACTTTTCGAATTCCGGTGCACTTCAAATAATTGTATTACTGAATGTTGCAGCGTGACTGCTGCGTGATTGGGGGACGTGGGTAATTTTTGCCTTCAGTCATTGGATGGCCCGGGTGCAGTTAAAAAATAAAAAATAAAAAATAAATAATGGCGGTGGCTGCAGCAGACTCCGACTTGGTTGCGAAAGAGTTGGGTGGTAAAAGTTCCCAAAGACCGAAGATGTCAAATGTATGGAATTATTTCAAATTAGCTCAAAACAAAAAGGTCATTTACACAATGTGCAACTTAGCTTTCTTTGGTAAACTACAGTAGCACGAGCACAATGCACGATACCTGAAGAGGAAACATACATGCACATACAGGCACAATTTTGGATAATACCCCAAAAAGGAGGAGAAAGCACCATAAGTTTTGTCTATTCACATTTATTAATATTAAATTCGGTAGTTTCAATAGCTAGTACTGGCCATCGCCATCATCTTTTTATTTCAATCTTCCTGCAACACCTCTACAGGAAAGAGAGGATACTAGAAGACATCAGAATGGCTTTATGGCAGTCTGCAGCTTTAAAACAATCCAATTATCAATGTAAATACATTATCCAAAATCTGTACTTTATGAACATTCAGAGTCATTAGACTGAGAACTCTTGGTCTTGAGACTGCATCATTTAGATTATTGACTAATGGGTAAAATAGTCGATAGTTTAATCGACAGAAAAACACTCGTTGGTGGCAGCCCTAATCTTATGCTGTGACTACTAGACCTTCACTTCGCACATGTGGCTCTGCTTTCATTCTCCTGCAGCCTCGAGACACAATGCAGAAAAAAAAAAAAAACCTACTTCATTCCAGGCAATCTGTTGAAATGGGTCATTATGTTAGAGGCATGCTGTGAACGTGCCATGTTCCCAAATCAATAAGTGAAACCCTATATTTAGTGAGAAGAGCACAAGAAGGAGTTTGTGGCATCAGTGAATCTGTGCTGTGCTCCAATTTAGCTCACCTATTTTAGATAGAGAAGACTCAGAAAAGGGCTTGAGGGTTTCTCTGTGAAAAGTCGGATATCCATCATGATGGTGGAAAGTGTCACATTCTGCTCAGTGCCAATATCATGCACTGCTAAACACAAAATCTAAGCAAGTATATTTGTCTATTTCTAGTCAAATATCGAATTACACTTAATATAAGACAAAATCACTGAAACAAATTTTCAGTAAGATTCAAAAGCTTATTTTTAAATACATCTGTAAAAGCTTCTGGGAAACATCTTTTTTTGAGTAATATCAGAGGAAACAAGTTTGTTTGAAGATGCAGCACTTCCCGATACAAGAAAAATGAAGCTCAAAATGGGGTTTTCAGTGAATTTTTAAGACCTTATGTAATCTTGAGGGAATTTTCACTTGTTCCATTGATAGTTTTTCTACTTGTTACAAGTTAAAAACACTTTGTTTTCATGTATTTAAAACTCGAACAAGAGAAAATTTACTTAATATTTCTTGAAACAGAATCTTGAAATTACTTGAAGAAACACATTTTGATGTTACTTTTACTAGTCTTAGAAAGTATTACATGTTTTAGAACCAACACACAAAAACCTAATAAATAGGGGGGGAAACGGAATGGGGGGGGTGTTGAACCCTTTT